>CM023458.1:7389722-7529722 GCA_013339765.2 Haemaphysalis longicornis
ATATTAATAATATATATTATATATATATTTATTATATATATATATATATATATCTATATATATATATAATATATTTTAATTGACTATTGGTTTACTACACTGGTAGGTATTTTTAAAGCTGTTACTTCGCAATTCTTATTGTCCTTTCGAACTCGATATATTTTCTCTTAAATGCAGGTAGAAGCCCTGAAAAATACAAGCAAAAACCCATTGTTCTTAAATGCCGGTGACTTCTACCAAGGAACTCTATGGTATTCTATATTAAAGTACAATATTGTTTCTGCGGTGATGGCCAACATGTCCTATAACTACGTGGTAAGTATTGTTTGTGGTTAAAATAGGTCGCTTTTAGTTGCTATTCACGCACAATGTTCGCCAAACATATTCGAAGCCTAAAAAAGTGTAACGGTACTTAAACACGCACTCAAACATATTTTTGTGATTTAATATCCCGGAGCTACGGACTGGTATCAGGAGCGACGCAGTAAAACAGAACGGAATAATTCAGACAAATTCAGCATCGCCAACGTGGCCCAAAATCTTGACACTCTGGATTTTTTTTTTCGCATGCACAAGAAATCCGCCAGCCTTAACGGTATTGAAATCGAGCCCGAGTGTTGAGCAGCACAACGCCTTGGCCACTGAGCCTCCTGGCAAGTAGTACGCAAAAGTATCCGCACTTCTACAATTATTTTTCACTTTTTATAAATGGTTATCATCTACAAAATAGCCGTTAATATTCTTATCGTCGGCCTCAAATTGTTGCGAAAAATTTGTTGTGCCAGAAAATACCAGTGCCGTCATCTGTGTTTCCGTAGAGAGAGAGAGTAAACGTGTTTTGCGAAACGCAATGGGCAGGAGTACTCAGTCCAACACCCTTTGAGCTCCCCCGGATTCAACAGCCCTTAACACGAGAAGGCGCTGGTCATTGCGGTCGCAGGTGGTCAGAGCTCTCTCCCAAAAGCGTGAGGGTTCCGGCTAGTTGGTAATCCATTAGCAACTCAGCGCAAAAAAGACCATCAGCGCTTGTTTGTCGTTTTCGTCTCGTCCTTGGTCCTATTTGCGCTGTCTTGCTAATCTCTCCCAAAGCTCGTGAGAAGAAATGGAGGGATTTCGCGAATGTAGTGGGGTGTGCGCGCAGCCCCCTATGATATGAAGAAATGGATACAAAGGGGACTGGTAAGTTCAAACTAACCCAGGTTTCTTTAGATTATCCTTCGGCTTACATACATTGGCTCAAGGCAACAGATGTTTGCATGTATGTTTTCTTTCTCTAGTGCACCGCCATTTGTGAGATGGTGTCAAATCGTGGGGATTACGAAAAACACGAAACAACAACGACAGCAATAAAAAAAGTCCATGATGATGTTAATTAGAGCACGCACCCGTACGTTAAGAGATTACAGGAGTATTTTGGGCATGTTTATTGTGAAAGTAGCAAAACGTGCTTCCGCTAAGAGTGAGTATGTAGGAATAACCCGTACGATTAGTGGCGGGGAGAATACCAGCCCTCGAGGTCTACACCCGGACTTATAGAAATCTGTTAGACTAGGGAGCGGCTACGACCTGCGCGGTCGAGCCGGCTCTAACAGCAGGATGTGTCAAAAATTTTTCCTCTCGTAGTAATTAAGAGATCTCTGGGACTAGACGAAAATTTCTAGCCGTGAGCCTTGTTGCACGTTATCTTTGAGAGCAAGGACAGTTACCGCCGGATTATGGTTACGAAAATACGTTGCTTTAGAGCATTTCTTTTACATTTAAATAATCAGCGCTGTTCAGTTCACACATAGGGAGGCCATTTTTGTGTCACACTTTTTTTGTCGCTGCGAAATGTGCGTGTCATTCCGAAAAAAATTAGAATGAATAATTTCGCACGCCTAGCTTTGCTTGAAATAGCAGGTTTTTAACTCATCCATTATAATAAGAGCTTCTGAACGCGGGCCTTCCCAACTGTGGCCATAAAAGTCCCCTTTCCTCGATGTCTTAGCTGTTCGCACAGCGTGTTGTGCGTATGCATTGCCTTCGCAAACCTCATGGCGGGCTTCAAGGCCCCCAAAAATTATTGCAAACAAATTTTTACTGCGAACCAATAGTGTAATAGAAAACCCAAATCTCGTAGGTATTGGACGATTTAGTATCATACCCCTGCAATACGGCTTTGTCAAGAAGATGAGTAGCTGTCGCCTTAGAAATGGGTGGTCCATGTGCACAGTTCAGACATTTGTAATATTTACTTGGATCACCTGTCATTGTCTTAAGGCAAAACCTGAAGATGTGTATGCCCACCCCTTATCACTCATGTAACGTGAACATTGTTGGTTTTATATTTTGCTGCTGTTCACATGATGCATTAATATATTATAGTCCCGCAAGAACTTTTGTGATACTGTGGGGCGGAGTGCAGTGTTCATGCTTATTGCAGTGCCTCGGGAATCACGAGTTCGATGACGGGCCGGAAGGATTGGTTCCATTCCTAATTAAAATGAACGAAAGTGACGTGACTGTGCTTGGAACAAATTTAGACACCCAAGAGGAACCGCTATTCGCGAACATCTCGCTTCCAAAGTCCAAAGTGCACGAAATTGATGGAGTAAAAGTGGCCCTGCTTGGTGTGGTTACCGTCGAAACGAACACTATCGCTAGACCAGGTAAGCTTTTTGACTTTGAAGGTGGAAGCAATTCTCGTGATGGAACAATACATTGACAGACTGGATTTTCTTAAGGCTAACAAGGTTTTTTCCTAAAACTTAGAAGATTGTGCACTCACTTTTGTAGGTTTCACAGTTTTCTTAAGCGCATTTTAAACTGCCCTTTTCCAAAAACAACCGGCGTAGCGGCAGAAAAGTACCTGTCGCTGGTGGCGTGAGGAACCGCATGCACACTTTTTCAGAAGGCTTCCCATTAAAACACTAGGGTGTTGCGCAACTACGGTGAGAATTTAAGGCTGGATTTACAGGTGCATTGGTGTGCTAGTTCCTCAAACTTGTAAATGCGAAAGGACACATCCGTGCAGTTTTGGAGGAATACTTTTTAATGTGTGTACGAACACTCTGCACACCTTTCGGAACTGCTGACTGAGAAGCTACGCTTAGTCATGAGGGTAGGTCAGTATAGGTCAGTATAGCACGCGATGTAGCGGAAAAGAACCGACACGAGAAGACGCAATGCTCCCGCATTCAAGCTGATCAGCACACTTGAGCGAACGTCGACAGACATCATATCTGTAGCGCTAACTCCAAAAATGCGCTGCAGGTCGGCTTCACCACAACGCCCAAGTACGTCCACTGAGAGCAACATATTGTGCCGATTTGTGAATGACGATGCCCAGTAACTGATTACAGCAAAAATTAGAAGCCGCGCTAGAAGAATAATGTAAATTGTGCATGTGGGCAGTTGTTCCACATCTGGTTCAAATTTGTACTCTAATCGCCTGCTGGTCCTCCTAATTTCCCCAAATATGTGACATAGTAGATAATTTCGATGAAAGGTTTGTGTGTGCGCCTTCACTCTTCTCCTTCCTAATATTACGTATATCAAAGTTGGCGCGTACTGCACTAAGCGTATAAAAGAAATAATTATATAAGAACCTTAAGTCCTCTTTATTTTTATTGAAAAATAAAATACGTCTTCTGTCATTGCGGCTCCGATTTCACAAAAATGACATTTTCGCTCTAAACTATTGGAAAAAAGCCGGGTACGACTACTCAGCTCCCTAGCAAAATTTCTGCGCAGGACCAACTCCAGCCTTGTCGTGATCCTTTTGTGTATATATATATACACACAGTTATTTCCACCCGTTTTGATTTATTTCCCTTACCATACGTTGTCTTTTGTTTGCCTTATATTCATGCACCCAGTGCATCCACCTATACAGCCTTGTGCTGAGGTGTGTACTTCAAATAAATAAATAAATTAATTAATTAATTAATTACACCGTCTTCCCTTAGGGGAACTACTACGCGAAGCAGGCATGGGGTCTATTCAACTGCCCATTAGTTTTAAGTTCGTCGTTTCCGTGAGGTTGAGGTACGTAGCTACCGTTATATTTACTCTTTGGTTTCCCTGGTAACTACCAGACTTTTCAATTACCGGAATTACGAAATGGGAAATCTCGTAAACCCCATGGTTGTTTCGCATACTACTCAGGGTTCCCATACGCGAAGATTGTATAATTTTATTGGAGGGGGTGGGCGGTGTTAGAGTGGAGAGACATTAAAGAGAGAGAGAAGAAGAGAGAGAGAGACGTACGTGGTATGAGTTTGGCTTTATTTAAGCATTACCATCATCATGTTCAACGTAGGTGACGTCGAGCTGTGGTTGGCGTTCCGCTTTGGCTATGACCGCCTTATGGTCTGTGAAATGTAAAGTCAAGGGCTCTTGTAGTGGATGAACTTTGAAGTTGCTGAAGGTGATGTCGATGCATGTTCCCCGGATGGTTGTGAGCTGCTTATAATCACGGCCCGCGGAGAATCGCCGACGCACGCTGCTGCCGACGACGATGAAACGTCGAAGGCGCGTGAAGCGGGCTCGTCTCGTGCCGGCCCAGGAAGACACCGGCAACACTGTCGCTCCAGGAGCCATAGAAGGGACCGGGCGTTCAGCAAGACGAGCATGCGCAGTGGGGTTGTGGACGGCGCAACAAAGACAGCGGCAAGGGAGGGACATAGCCCCAACCATGAGATGCTTCGCATCTAATAAATAAATAAAAAATAAATAAATAAATAAATACATAAATAAATAAATAAATAAATAAATAAATAAATAAATAAATAAATAAATAAATAAAAATACATGAAAAACCGCTGCAGAGACTCAAAAACGGATCGCGTGATCAGTAAACGCAGGGCGGCGCGCGCTACATTGACGTTACTTCGCAGCGCGCTGCCTTCACCGATCATGTTGTTGCGAATCGTGTTTGAACCTCCCGCAAATTTTGCGTGGTTGGAATGAGCCACGAAGGAAGGACGAGCGTTTGCCGAAAGCGTGAGGGTGAGCGCGCTCCTCAGCCGCGACGCATGGTAAAAGTGTGGAGGCAGTGAACATACTGAGCCGTGATGACGCGCTGGGACATTAAGCCATAGCAGCGCGTGCGACTTCCCCCTCACACTTTCACCAGTCGCTCCTCCCCCGTTTTATTTAGGTTTTGTGTGTCTTGTGCACTCGCTCGGTTCGCGTTCGCCGGCGCCGCCAGCGCCGCCAAACCCCTGTGCAGAGCGCAAAAACGCTGCGCACTACAACCAACAATACAGTAATCCTTCGTTATAACACAGACAGCAGGAGGAACAAAACTTTTGTTATAAACAGTTTTTTGACATAAGCGACAACTCGGGAAAAGCTAAAGCATTTGAGCTTTAATTGCACCACAGCTGTGAGGAATCAAAGCACAATGTATTGAGTGAAGCCCAACTTTATTCAGGTGAAAAAAAGGCAGTGAGCTTTGGCGGGTTCAAGTTCTTGCTGGGCGCGATCAGCTCCAGTTTGGCCACGCCTTGCATGACGCTACGGTGTCCGCACATAAAAGCGGCAGTGGAGCCTGGGCCTGCGGGTGTCACGGAAAGCTACGAGAGTTTCGGGCTGGAAAGCACCGCAAACGCAGTGGCTCGAGTTTGAAGTTCCGTTCGTTGAGCTGAAAAAATGAATAACCGATTGTTGTAGGTACACAGCGCAATCATGAAAACTGACTGGTTTTGCACTAGGATTTTGCATGATCACTGGGCATTTTTTTGCCTAGCTGTGCAGCTGTTACATTTGCGACACAATAGTTTTGTGGCGCCCCGTTGACGACACTGCTTATTCTATGGAACAAGTGTCGGTGTTCGCGCACCATCTCGTCCACGCCATTGACCAATGTCTAGGAACAAAATTCATTGGCCCTACCACGCATTTGGACCGTTTGTCCAAAGTCGGATGGGGTGAATCGAGCATGACCGGCTCGAGTAAATCGCCGTGGAAACACCAGCTTGCGTTGACCCGCCATGTTCACACACTGACTCGCCGCTGCGTCGCCGATGCTGGGCGACGCCTTCCCTTTCCACTTCGCTCAAAGTAGGTTTGGCGCTTCATGCGCTTCGAGTAATGCGGCTAAAATGCATGTCTTTGGAATGGGAACGAAATAAATTTCGAATAAAGCGATATTTCGAGTAAAGCGAGTTCGTTATAACAAGGAATTACTGTATATCGCTTATTTTTCCACGTTTTCAAGCCAGAACTACGACGTGGCATGTCGTCAAAAAACTCGAAGGCGTTCGAGCCAAAGTTCCAAAAGTAAATATGCGCCCAATATTTTAGGATGGATTATCTGGCCGTTTCCAAATCGTAATACTAACGTTTCTTTGGAATGCCTTCGAGCAGGTTTTAGTTGTGGCATTCAGTTCATGTCTCAGCTCAAAAAAGAAATAAAAATGGTTGTCCTTGGCCATGCATATTGTCGGGGCTTTAAATTTCTTTTCAAAGCATTGTTTCGTAGTTATGTGCATTGGTGTGCAAATTTTTACAATATAATTGCTCAAAGTGTTTTTTTTTTTACAAAAACAAAGCGTTTCATATTAGTTGTTTTTTTCTCTGTGAGTATTGAACACGTTTAAATAAAACTCAGCAACACGGCTTGTATTTAATATAGGTAAGGTAAAGATACTCCCTGAAGCCATAAGCATAAATCAAGAAACCGAGCGGTTGAAGGAGCAAGAGCAAGTGAAAATATTTATCCTTGTAAGCCATGTTGGCTTTGATGTTGACCAACAGCTTGCGGAGCAGTGTGAAGATCTCGACCTTATTGTGGGTGGACACACCAACACTTTCCTTTACACAGGTAAGATCTGATCAATCAATCAGCTTGTGCTAACAAAACTGTAATGTTAATAACTAAAATTCACCTAAATAATGCCGTTATGACATTTTTTTGAACTGTTGGCACTTGCTTTGGAATATAGTTTTGGTTAAGCATAGTGCCTATGGGTTATCAAAATCGCTTAATGTGTCCAAAAAGTATTTTGTTGTCCTTACATCATAAAAGCTTGCGTGTACCTATTTGCCTACGGAACTACCTAACAACTTACGAATAACGACGTCTGAAAGGGTCCTGTGACCTTAAAAGACTTCTAGAGACCATATAACTTTAAAAAGTGGTGACTGATTCATAATTGTCTTTCGTTGCGCTCTGTCTACTTCCTTTTTCTGGAAGGCATCTATGATTCTTTCATGAAATCCTTAATTCTGTCTTGCGAAAAAAATTATTTCAATAAGATATATTATGAAGAGTCACAATTGATTGTGGGCGCGCCTGTAACGCTTCCTCAGTTTTTCCAAACTCCGCAAAAGACTACTAGAAAGGCGCTCATAGCTACGCCTAACACGTTGATGAATCGCGCCATCTTGCAGTTTGTAAGATATATATCAACCCATTTCCCACCATCTTTTAATCGATGAAGTTTCATGCCGACATAAATGAGACGTTTATTTGGCGTCTGTGTTTATCGGAGTCGCACTTCTATGTCACAACTGTAGAACTTACGGTATGTCCCATTTTTCTTCACTCTAATTGCACACAGAATGAAAAGTAGCTCGTGGCCGCAGCAATATTATACTAGGCGAACATTTTGCAGCTGTTTTTTTTTTTGGCCGAGAAGAAATATTCCCGACGTGCCACATCGCGAGGGCTAAAAAACGAATATCCTGGTGTGTTTCCTATCACACGAGTTCACCATCAAAAGCATACGTCAGTTGAAACATTTATTTTGGCTGCGGTTTATACGATAGAGCCCTCGGCTGGGATTTTTTAGTAGTTTCGTTTTTAACAAGCACCATTGCAAACATAACGACAAAACTTATACATCAAGCCTATACGTCTTATCACCTAGATATGCATCCTGAATGCATTTTTACAGTAGCTTTATTTTTAAAATCATATAGTGATAGTACAAGTGTATGCCCCTATGTAAATACATTTCTTAAGATTGACCCCCGCCAACGCCGAAGAGAAAGTTTCATTACATGTTAATCCTAAATAATGTACTCCTTTTGTGTAATGCTTCTTAGCTATTCGCTGGTCATTAGTGTTTCCCAGAGTGGAATGGGTTGTAATATTTTGTTAAAATGCTTTAAAACCGCTTTAAGAAAGGTAAAAGTTCTGTTACCAAATCAAGTGCGGCCCAAATTTCATGCAAGTGTTGTGAAAGCGCTAGAAACAAAAAAATTATGGACACTTGTTTTGCAGTTCCGTCTAGTTGAACTTTTCCTGACTATTCAAACAGGCAGCTCGTGGCGCTTTCAAAGAGCTGTTAAGATGACGCGGGATTGAGCGTTCCCTTTGCGTATGGCTTTTAACCGATTTCGCATGATTTAGTGCCAGAAGATCACTCGTTCCCCCTCGCAATCAAGTAAATATGTCTTTCGTTCCCAAGCAGCGCACTAGAAATAACACATTGCAACTGAACCACGTACATACGTTGTTATGCAACTTTACGTTGTTACGTGCGTGAAACTGCTACGTACGTGCAACTGTACGTCTAAGACGCATCAGGAAGCACATCATTACGGAGTTCGTGCAAAACGTATTACAACATTGGCTAACAACGATAAACAATTCTCAGTCGTCCACTATATATACCGGACTCTCTCGCCGGATTTCCCTATAGTATATCGAAGTATACATCTCCAAGACTAACACTTAAGCATACTTGCTCTTTATTCAGCTTTACCGATACCGACCGGCTGGCTGCCACGCGTGATTTCATTTCTTCCCCTCTTCCTCAATCCTGATTTTAAAGTTTTCATACCAATGCCTTATATGATTTGTATATTGCAATAAAATGTTGTGCTTTTTGTGAGTGCTTTTATGCTCTTCTTGGAAGCATAATTGGCTGTACCCCGTTGTGAATATTTTGGATATTTTTGCGGCTATTTTTTAACATACGTACATTATTAGCAGATGCGGGCAAACTTAATCAGAAAAATGCCTGATCGATAACACCGCACGCAAAGAATTATAAATGCAAGGGCCCAGGCCTAGGAACAAAGTCAACCAGTTCACAGTCTAAAACAGGTCAATATATTCAATCAAACTCTATTGTTGACAGCACAGGACCCTGAAAATGCATTGGTTCATGAAATACTACCATTAGTGGAATTGCAATCAGCACTTACGGTCAATTAATGTTTATTCTCCTCCTCTAAAAAACAGTTACTTCGAGTCGAGGCGGAACAGCTGGTAGAAGCATCAAGCGTTGAAAAATCATTTTTGGGAAGGCTTGGGCGAGATATGATAGTCTTAAAAGAGTTTTGTGAAATAAACACACTTGGCGAAAATATTACTTCATTTCTTTCTTTTTCCATTTCTTTCGTCTCTGCGCTGTAGAAATCGGCCTTCTTTTATGTTTGCAGCAGGCGTTGCCCAGACCTTTTTTGATCGAAGTATGTTAGAAGTGCAACTGAATAAAAGATGTTTTGTTTAACATACGCGCCAATGGTAGCGTGTAAGTGAATATTACGCATGTCATGCTCTCCGTGACTAAGCTGGCGATGTGTAGTGCATGTAAATCAGATTTTGCCGTTATATTATCTTAAAAAATGAAGGGAGCTCATACTGACGACTACGACTTGAAGTTAGCAAAGCTGTCCGCAACAGTAGCCCGTTTCCTTTTTTTGGCATTAAGGCGTTGTTTAAGCCTGGCCGCTGTACGAGTGACCACAGATGAATGTTCGTCTTCATCCATCGCCAGGGGCTATGCCCCGCACGGGGCCTCCTGGCCTTCCTTCGTGGTGCGCGCTTATCGCTGCCAGCATGGCTTCGTCACTTTCCTCCGTCAGTTGGCGACACGGGCCCCGCGCAAGTCTCCATTCCCTTGCCTCTCTCTACCCTGCCGCCTATCTCTCCCCGCCATCAGGCCGCTGCTCAGCGCCGGGCGCTTGGGCAAGGGGGTGTGGTTTTACCTCACTTCTGAAGGGCAGATCTGTTCAACCCGTGTATACTGCCAGAGGTAGTGTTGTGTAGCTTCCGCAAAACAATGAAACGAGGGACGCGCGGTCAATCAGGTTATTTTGAGGTGGAGTGCACGTGGGAGGTTCTTGCAAAGAAAAATTCCCTGGGCGTGTGGTTGACAGAGTGTAATAAAGGTACTCGTTTTTTATACCGCACAAATAATACCTCAGCGCTGTCATATTAAAATACTAGACGCCTTGTTTTCTAAATGTGGCATTGAAGGGGGTCTTTCTTTTCGTAAACATTATGCAGGTCGTTGTTTTCTAAACGTAGCCTTCATAGCCGCTCACAACTCCGGGGGAGGCCGGTCTGAGTGGGACTGTTAAATTACCATCTTTATTGCTATTTTAGCGTGTAAACGTTTCTTTTATAGTTGCATACTCTTATGCCCTTGTCGCAGAGTGTGTAATTCGTGAAACAGTTCTTCGGAACTCCAAGTAAATGGGCTATGAGGCTCAGTAGGTAAATATCCAAATGGAGTCCCAATATTCTCTTTAAATAGAACAAAATAATGTACCTTCGGCGCAAAGGCCATGTAATATTTCGTGAGAATTTTTTGCAACTTACCGGCTATTTTTTGTTGTATGCGTGGTCCAAGATCAATGCGTTTTATGCATCGAATTTCCGCCCTGTGTACCTATATGAATTTATTGCTTCAGGTTATGTACAAAAGGCGCAAGCACTCGGACGACCCGTTTAGGAAAACTTCCCAAGGAAAAGAAAATTCTATGAAGGGAAGTTACGGCATTCACTTTAAATTCCGCCATACAGCGACATAGAAAACTCTGTGCAGCTAGATGGCGAAAAAAATTTGCCCTGTCCCGCGGTCCAGGTTTGGGATGTTTGGATACCTGTGTTTATTTTGTTTTAAGAACACCCAGTGGAATGTTACCAATATATGCGGAATGTTGCCCTATATGTTTCATAATTTATATAAAATATCATTGAAATCATTTCTGCTTGTGTTGTAGCTTACCCGCCAGCACCTCAAGTGTACGACTTCTTCCTGCATAATTTTTGGGAGTGGTACAGTAAACGATGATGACAAAATATTAATCACACTGGTAAATATTTGCGTCAATCAAATTCTATAATAATACCTTCCCTGCTCTTTAGCCATACACATGAGTACCGGTGAATTTTCAGCAGTGTGTGCGCGTTGTGTGTGCGTGTGAACAGGCCGTAATGTTTTTAGCGCCGACAGTTGGAGGCGTTTCTTAAAGAATACTAGATTTCGTGAATACCGAAGCCATTGCGGAACGTTTTATTCCACGACAATAAACATGCTAGTAAGCAGAATGTTTACAAAGATGTTTTCCGGCTACAGCAGTTCGTGGCAGCGTTCCTATAGGATAACACTGTTTAAGAAAAAAACTGATGCGCTTGGGCACATCTGCAGAACAAAACTGTATTGCCGAGATTTACACTATTCTTTTAGGGCGAATGCCACGGTGGTTTGTCTTTTTAACAATTGAAAATAAAATGTCCGCCTCTGCAGTACAACAAAATACCATCGAAAAGACAAGGAACAGTTGCACAACGAAAAAAGCAGTTCCGCCGCCATGGGAGCAAGACAGAGAGCACCACGATCTCCAATGAAGTACGCAAGGGGAAATGCAGAAATAAATATAACTGCAATAAAATACTTGCAACGCACAAATTGTCCCCCCACTCCTAACAGGCAGTTATTCTTATGTAGTTGCACAAGTAAATTTATTCGTTCGAAGCCGCAAATCAATGCATAACTGCCGTTCAAGAGTGGGGCGTTGTATTTACATCGTCATGTGTTCGAGGAGTAGGCATCATTTTGGAAAACTGCATAAAAATTTGACAGCGCGGTTTCTTTCAACTGAATGACCAGCTTAATAACAGTTAGGACACGAAGAAAGGTGACATTTTAGGTGGAACTAGAAACTTTGTCATGTTCCCACATCGGAGGAAACAACTTAAATTGCGGTCAGCCGATCGTCCTCACTTACTGCAGTGGCGAATGACGAAACCAGAGTAAGTAGCTTAAACTAGTTTAAGTTGATTGCCCTTCTGTACTTCTATTTTTTTTCCGGCAAGGGTAAAAGAAATCACACATATAGTGCGTATTGGCCCTTCTCGTTTTGGCCAATAATACAAAATCCTCAGCTTGCATGTGGGCCAGACTTGTTTCCTTGGGGCGACATTGCGTTTCTGTCTGCCGTAGTCAGAAGAAGTGTTATTGACCACAAAGTACAGAGCCCGTCGATATTTCCACCGATTAAATTTCATTCAGCACGGCCTGTAGATTGGTAACACTGCTTTCTTTTTAGTTGTAGTGTGCAATGGCTTTGGAGGGCTTTTGCGCGATGCATGTTCAAAAAATCTTCGAAACAATGCCAGCTACCGAAGCGTCTCATTTCTGTGATATTTTGTCTCTTATGTTTTAGGGGACCCTCCAGCTAAAGACAAACCTGAGGGCGAATACCCAACAGTTGTAAAACGAAAAACAACCGGTACAGAGTGCCTCATCGTTCAAGACTATCGCTTTGGGAAATATTTAGGCTTCCTGCAGCTCCAAATCAACCGCCACACCGGGGAAATAGTCGCTTTTTCAGGGAACCCAATTCTCCTTGATCAAAACGTTACTGAAGGTGAGCCCAAATGCAATACGGCACTTCGTTCCGAATATTTTGTTGGAGAAACAAATGCATTCCATATTTTGAACATCCGAAAAATGTGGGCAAGCATCACTTCGTTCCGAATATTTTGTTGGAGAAACAAATGCATTTCATATTTTGAACACCGGAAAAAGGTGGGCAAGCATCAAAACTACACTTAAGATATCATGTATGACATCCCTGGGTTTTGACTTATTATGTGAGCGTGTCACGTTGCAGCTTTGACGTTTTAGATCTCTCACCCTTCTAACTCTGAGTACTTATAAAGTAGGTCTCCGACCATTTTCTTCCAACACTTTCATAAATGGGGCAGGCATAAAACAAATTAATCGAAAAAGATACTAAAATAACGAAAATGAAGGATAAGCTGATTGTGTAAAGGGTGAGGATCATTGATTTTTTATTGATTTATACAGCCTCTTACGGGGTGAAATGCTATGTTATGTAAGTTATTTTAGCTGCACTGTTTTCAGAGCAGCAGCAGTCACAGAATAAAAACTAGGCGAAGTTCCCGGTTTCAAAACTTAGTAAATGTGCGGAGATGCTCAATGGTAAGGAAGATGGTGAAGCTGACGAGGGAAAAGGGAAAGTAGGTGACGTCAGCTGAGTTCATTAGCTGGCATTGTACTGCCAACTTAAGTTACGCTGAATGATTCGGTGTGATCACGCGCTTTATTTTCATCCACATAAAATTCTTGGCAAACAAGCTAACTCAAAAGAACACATATACCGCTTCAAGATCAAAAAATAGTTAAAGCCCTGACAGACAATACATATGATGTGCGCTTGTAACCGTCTAGTTAAAAACGTGGAAGTATCTTGTTCAGTAGACTGCTGTATTTTGGACATTTAAGGCGATGGAGTACGTACTATCAATTGATAAAAACAACATGGCATTCCGTTTCAAGTTACCTCTAAAGTAAAAAGGCAGACAGAGTGGTGGGGAGGGCAGACGGAGAACGTAAATTTAAAGTTGGGCCGAAACACAGAAAAAGTGGAAAATATATTTAGGCAGGATAGTCCCCGAACTTATATTGGTGGGAGACAGAAAGCTAAATTTCTAGAGGTTTACAGCGGTAGCCTCACCGAAGTATTCATATATTATGCCTTTAAGACACGGGTTTTTATTGAAACACGATTTAACACTAATGCTCTGTAAGAGGTAATAAATGCATTGATTTGTGGTATACAGTTGCCAAAACTTGTCAAAATAACGAATAGCCCTCATGTGCGCCTGTTTTGTTTGTACCTACTAACTTATATTTGTTAAACTCCGTAAGTTTGGAGCATCTGGACAGCCGCAGATAGTTTAGAGAGTAACGGCTGAAATCATACCGAAAAACGCATACTTCCAACTTTGCCGAGAAATGATTTTTGCAGAAGAAGGCGGTTCACAAACCTCAAGATTAATATTGAGCGAAGCAGGCAGATTTTATTCGTATATATGCCTCCCTTTTTCCAAAACTCGTAGAAAGCGTTTGTCAATTGTGCCGCCCCCCCCCCCCGCGTAGCTCCCGTCTATAGGCTTTTAAACCTCCTGCCCGTCCCCTTCTCTCTCGCTCGCTCAATGACGAAGGCAATAGAGTCATGTCAATTAAATTAAATTTCCTAGCGTTCACTCTGCACGCGTGCCATTCGTTTCAACACCCGCTTTTATTTTCCCCAGCTTGCCATCATTTTTAGTGCGCTGTTTTTAGTTGCAATACGAGAATCCAATGCAAAGTGTATTTGTAATAGGAAGAACACTTGCAATCACTGTAATCTCGACAAAGGCTGCGTGAAATATGCAAAAATTCTTTTTGCGGTTGATGTCTTGGACATGTATTAGCCATAGCTGGATTTTATAAGAAGGTAATTCGGTGTCACTTAGAGCTCGCCCTGGCATCCGAGGTAGCCTCAGGTTTGAATTACCGCTGCAAGCAATATAATAATATTCTTCCATAAAATCTTGGTAGGTAACCCAGAGAACGGCATTCCTGGGCTGTTTTGAAAATAGTTGCGCTTCAATGCGGTGACACCTCCGAAACGAGGGACCTTTGCTCTCCGACACCGTGGCTGCTACTGCAGGTGTGCTTTGGATCCGGCCCCGAAGGAACAAATGTACACGCAACTGTGAAGCCCTGTTCGCCCTTGATTTTCCGACCACTTGCGTCAGGCGTAATTTTGTCGTGTGAGCACTGAAATTTTTCAAAATTCACATTCCTGCAAGATGCGTAAAACGGTCTTAAAATGGCTTCCGTCATACAAAAAGTCACCGATCCTGCTCTAAAGTGGAAACAATCGCGGTGACAGAAAACCGCTAAAAACAACACTTTGGCACCCCTTCGGCGAAGAGAAATGGTATGGAGCTTAGCGATTTACAATCAAAACAGTCTCCCAATCATTAACATCCATCAAGGCCAACGTAAGCATCAAGGGTGCTGCAGCGGTGGCGTAGAAGTAGAGCATCCACCTCGCGTGCAGAAGAACCGTGGCTCAAATCCCGGTGCCGGACAATTTCCACCGGATTTTAAAAAATCCGCGTATTGATGGAATTGCTGAATGAGGCTTTGGCTGCGGCCTGACCCCAGCGCCGATTGCCGGTAACGAACTCCCTCACGAGAGCAGGATTGGCCACCCTGGTGTAGTAACGGGCACTACCTCCCATGAGTACGCCAATAACCCACGGCCCTCAGTCTCCAGTGGCTGCGAAGCAACTGACCACGGCGGCGGCCAGACCTGTGACGCAGCAGAGGGTGCTAAGAATACCTGGACCCGGACAGGCCGCCATTGGAATGTCAACCTGGCAACGTTTAACACGAGAACCTTATCTAGTGAAGCGAGTCTAGAGGTGTTGTTTGAGGAATTAAAGGGCATCAAATGGGATGTCATAGGGCTTAGTGAGGCTAGGAGAACAGGTGAAGCCTTTACGGTGCTGAAAAATGGGCACGTCCTATGTTACCGTGGTCTAGTCGGACAGAAGAGAACTGGGAGTGGGATTTCTAGTCAATAAAAGCATAGCTGGCAACATAGAACTCCATAGCATTAACTAAAGGGCAGCCGGTCTTGTAATTAGGCTCAATAAGAGGTACAAACTCAAGGTGGTACAGCGCTACGCACCCACATCCAACCACGATGACCAGCTAGTTGAACGCTTCTCTAAAGATGTGGAATCAGCAATGGCTAAACTAAAAACACAGTATACCGTAGTTATGGGAGACTTCAATGCTAAAGTAGGCAAGAATCAGGCTGAAGACAAGGCAGTTGGAAACTACGGTCTGGGCTGTAGAAATAGACGGGGGGACCTACTAGTCGAGTCCGCAGAACGGAATAACATACGCATAATGGATACCTTCCACTCTGCCCACACTGTTATGCGCGAGAAACCCTGCAGGACCTGCTCTGTGAATGTGCTCGATTCAGTGCTCAAAGAGTGTCCCTCGCAGTGGCTTTGGGACTGCCGCTTTCCGTGAACATGCAGATAAAGGACGCTTTAGGACCATGGGCTTGTCCCAAACGTGCTTTACGGGCTACCAAAGCTCTGATAGAGTACCTGCAACACAGGTCTACACCAGTCGCTGTGAATAGCTCGCCGTCTCTGTGCGCATCAAGTTCTTGAACATCATCGCCATCATCTTCATCACGTCATCAACTGGCGTAGCAAGTTAAGCATTTTAGCCCAGCTAACATCGCCAGACTTCATTAAAGATCGCCCATCTCTCTCTCTCTCCTCTTTCTGCAAACGGTCTGGGCTGTAGAAGTAGCAGGAAGGACATAGTAGTTGAGTTTGCAGAACGGAATAACCTACGCATAATGAATACCTTCTTCTGTAAACGGGAGAGCCGGAAGTGGACGTGGAGGAGCCCGAATGGGGAGCATAAAAATGAAATATTCTTCATATTATGCGATAACCCTGGCGTCGTGAAGGATGTGCAAGTGCTCGGAAGGGTAAGGCGTAGTGACCACCGTATGGTAAGATCTCGAATTAGGCTAGATTTAGGGGGGGGAGCGCAACAAGCTAGTACGAAAGAAGCCGATTAATGAGCTAACAGTAAGCGTAAAGTAGAAGAATTCAGGATCGCGCTGCACAACCGATATTCAGCTCTTACCGACGAAGCAGAGTTTACGACACAGGGAGGCAGCGATAACATTACCCGCATTATCACGGAGTGTGCAGAAGAAGTCGGGGCACGATGGCCAGACAGGATACTGGTAAACCTTCCCAGGAGAGGAAAGATCTAATTAGGAAACGGCAAACCATGACAATCTCCACCCCAGCTGACAGAATAAAACTACCGGAGCCTTCGAAGTTAATCAATAAGCGTAAGACAGCTGACATACGGAAGTATAATATTTACAGGCTCGAATACGCTGTAAAGAACGGAGGTAGCCTGAAACAGTGGAGAGGCGTCTTGGCATGGGAAAAAATCAGATGTATGCACTTAATAAAAAAGCAAGGCAATGTCATCAAAAATAGGGATAAATAGTCACAGTAGACGAGGAGCTCTATAGGGATCTGTACAGTAGCCGGGACATCCAGGATAATGCTGAACGAGAAAGTAGTTCAGAGGAGATCGACATCCCACCAGTAACGACCGAAGAAGTAAGGGAGGCTTTGAGAGAAATTAAAGGGGCAAAGCACCTGGTGAGGATCAGATAACGGCAGACCTCTTGAAGGATGGCGGAGAAATTGTACTTGAAAAACTGGCAAACCTGTATACGCAATGCCCAATGACCGCAAGTGTACCGGAATCTTGGAAGGACGCGAACATCATCCTAATCCATAAGAAAGGTGACATGAAGGACTTGAAAAATTACACGCAGATCAGCTTACTTGTCAGTCGTCTACAAGTACTTACAAAGGTAGTCGCTAACAGAATTTTTGCAACCCTAAATATTTCAGTCAACCTAAAAAACAAGCAGGGTTCCGTAAAGGCTATTCAACAATGGACCATATTCAAATGATCAATCAGGTGATAGAGATGTGCGCTGAGTATACTAAACCCTTATACATACCCTTCATAGATTATGAGAAACATTTGACTCGGTCGAAACCTAGCAGTCATTCAGGCATTACGGAACCAGGGGGTAGATGAGCATTATGTAACAATACTAGAAGATATCTACAATGGGTCCACAGCTACCATCATCCTCCACAAGGAGAGCAGTAACATAGCTATAAAGAAGGGCGTCAGACAAGGAGACGCAATCTCTCAGTGTTATTCACAGCATGTTTACAAGAAGTATTCAGAACGTTGGATTGGGAACAGGTGGGAGTAAGCGTTAATGGAGAATACCTCAGTAACCTCAGATTTGCTGATGACGTTGCCTTGCTAAGTAACTCGGGGGGCGAATTGCAAAGCATGCTTTCCGCACTGGACGAACGGAGTAGAACCGTGGGCCTGAAAATTAATATGCAGAAAACTAAAGTACTTATCAATAACCTCAGGACAGCAAAGCGGTCTGAAATAGGTGGCAAGGCACTGGAAGTGGTAAGCGAATTTATCTACTTAGGCCAAGTTGTGACCCCGGATCCCAACCATGAGGCAGAGATAATTAGAAGGATTCAGAATGGGGTGGGGCGCATATGACAGACTTTCTAAGATAATGAATAGCATACTATCATTGTCGCTGAAGAAGAAAGTGTATGACAGCTACATCTTACCGGTACTCACCTACGAGGCAGAAACTTGGAGGCTCACTAAGAGGGTTCAACTTAAATTGAGAACAACTCAGCGGGCAATGGAGCGGAAAATGATAGGTGTAACATTAAGGGACAAGAAGAGAGCGGAGTGGGTCAGGGAGCAAACTGGTGTTAAAGACACATTAGTAGAAATTAAGAAGAAGAAATGGACGTGGGCAGGGCATGTAATGCGAAGGCAAGATAACCGTGGTCATTAAGGAACAGAGTGGATCCCTAGATAAGGCAAGCGTCATGGCCTCCAAAGAGATGGGCAGAGAGATCAAGAAGTTGCGGGGACAAGTGTCACAGTTTGCAAGTATCCAGGTATTGGACAATAATGTGAGAACGTTGCATGCAGGGGCGTAGTAAGCGTTAATGGAGAATACCTCAGTAACCTCAGATTTGCTGATGACGTTGCCTTGCTAAGTAACTGTGGGGGCAATTGCAAAGCATGCTTTCCGCACTGGACGAACGGAGTAGAAGCGTGGGCCTGAAAATTAATATGCAGAAAACTAAAGTAATTATCAATAACCTCAGGACAGCACAGCTGGTCTGAAATAGGTGGCAAGGCACTGGAAGTTGTAAGCGAATATATCTACTTAGGCCAAGTTGTGACCCGGATCCCAACCATGAGGCAGAGATAATTAGAAGGATTCAGAATGGGGTGGAGCGCAATTGGCAGAGCATTCTCAGATAATGAATGGCAGCCTACTATTGTCCGTGAAGAAGAAAGTGTATGACAGCTGCATCTTACCGGTACTCACCTACGGGGCAGAAACTTGGAGACTCACTAAGAGGGTTCAACTTAAATTGAGAACGCCTCAGCGGGCAATGGAGCGGAAGATGATAGGTGTAACATTAAGGTAGAAGAGAGTGGAGTGGGTCAGGCAACAAACCCGTGTTAAGGACATATTAGTAGAAATTAAGAAGAAAATTGGACGTGGGCAGGGCATATCATGCGAGGGCAAGATAACCGTTGGTCATTAAGGGTAACAGAGTGGATCCCTGTAGAAGGCAAGCGGTGCAAAGTGCGGTAGAACGATAGATGGGGAGATGAGATCAAGAAGTTTGCGGGGATAAATTGGTCGCATTTAGCACAGGACCGGGGTAATTGGAGATTAATGGGAGAGACCTTTGCCTTGCGGTTGACGTAGATAGGCTGGTGATGATGATGATGATGATGATGAAACATCAAGGTTTATTTATTGATTTGAACATACTATTAACCCTCATTTGAGAGTCACTGCAGGAAGAAAATGCTTCAGACATAAAACTTACATGAATTCACTTACATGTAACCTAAGAAAAACACAATCAAATGCACACACAGATCACCGAAAACCATCGATATTATTTAAATAAGAAATGGAATACAAGAGCTACCAAAGAACATAGAACATCTTATGAGTTTCAAAGAACATGATTTCAGGGAACATAAGTATCAATAAAAGTTTCAAACGCTATAACATAGGTAAATAAGCAATCTGTGCAGGCAGACCATTGCCCTTTTCGATGGCATCGGGAAGAAACGAAAGACGAAAACGTTGGTCTGGTCGACATATGGTCGGATTGCTGGATTATGATTTTCCCGCTTGCTTTTCCTACCAGGTGCTCGTATGTGCATATTTTCTCAATGTTTATTTGGCTATAGAGAACCTGAATTAATATTTTTATCCTGTTAATAGGACGCCTAGTTGCTAACAGTTGCAGATTGCATGTCTTAAGCAGGTCAGTAATCGATCTAGTTTTTTTGTATTTTTAACAATAAACCTGGCGCCAGGTTTTTGAATTCTCTCAAGTTCAGCGTTAGAAGACGAAAGTGTTTATTAAACGGGAAATATTTACAAGCCGAAGTTTTGCCTCTCTGACAGAGGGCACAGGTCTCGCCGATGGAGAAAAGAACATTGAAGAAGGAAAAAAAAAGGCAGTGAAAGGGCAATCAAAAATAAATAGACCTTTCTGATGGGACTCCAACCTACTCCGGTGTATTTTAGAACAGGGCGAATAAATGTTTTTCATGCTATTAGCTTGTCATCGTTTTTTGCGTTTAGTAGCTTTTCCCGAACGCAACACAGCTTTTTGTACGCTACAAAGCACACATTCTTAATGTGCCTGCGCCAGTTGAGGTGTTCAACGATCACTACACCGACATAACTGAAACTATAGTATCGTATTTCAAAATAACATTTCCGATTTGATGCAGGACGGACGAACACACTTTTCTGTCAGATAATGTGCGCAAATGCGGTTTTGACAAATATTTTCCGTGTCCCATTTCTGACATCACGCATGAAGATCCTCGAGACAATTGCTAACTTTGATCTGGTCATCCTTACCGGTAACTGGGTTATAAAGTAAGCATTCATCTACAAATAACTTGAATACCACTCGCGGCTGAGCAGGTGTAGCAGCATCATTAAACACAAGCAAAAAAATAACCAACCGAGTACCGACCCTTGCGGTGCCCCAGAAAGTACAATAAAAGAAACTCGTCACTGAATTACTAACACGTACAACCTGCTTCCAATCTGTTAAATATGCTTGTATCCAGTCGTAAAATATCAGTAGCGATGCCAACTTAACGATGTTTATAAAGCAGTTCGCGATAAGGGACCTTATCAAATGCAAATTACATGCGTCTACCGTTGCTCGTCTAAAGCCATCAAAAAGTTGTGGACAGCTCCAAATAGTAACATGACCGTCGAGAGGCTCCGAATAAAGCCATGTTGGTTTGCATAACTCAACTCATTTGTTTCCAAAAAGACCCGAATTTGTTTTGCGATTACAAGTCCAACGAGCTTGCAGCAGCGAGATGTGAAGGAAACAGGGCGATAGTTGCTCGGAAGCACGCTACTCCCGCTTTGGAACACGGGAATAACAGCAACGCAAATCCAACCTTCTGGAAGGGAATTAGTCCGTAGGGATTTCTCACATATCATTAATAGGTGAAACGGCATCCACTAAGCGCATCGTTTTAGAAATTCCGTTGGTAGCTCGTCAGGGCCACTCGCCTTCTTTAGATCCAATTTCACCAGCTTCTGAAACACACCTTCCTGGTTAAACGAAAGAAGCTCTATGGGACCAGCACGGAAAAGGCTTGCCACTCCGCCGACGTCATTGTGCGTGCTTCGGTTAAACACTGGCTGAAAAAACTAATTCAAACCATCGGCTAACAAGTGTAACAGAGTGGATCCCTAGAGAAGGCAAGCGTTGCAGGGGGCGGCAGAAAGTTAGATGGGCAGATGAGATCAAGAAGTTTGCGCTGATAAATTGGTCGCAGTTAGCACAGGACCGGGGTAATTGGAGATTAATGGATTAATGGCAGAGGCATTTGCCCTGCAGTGGGCGCAGATAGGCTGGTGATGAGGGCTCGCTGATAGTAGGACATATTCAACATGAGTAATTTATTAACAATGCTACCTGCATTTAGGAGAATCAAGCGCAGCTATGCTTCAGGCGTCTTGTTATGCGGCGGCTCTGCGTTTTGCGATGTGATGGCTTCAAACCATCTTCCCTGATGGGCTTTATCTCTGCAATTGATATAAGGGCACCGCTTATTTCGTGTGGCTGTCCCGTGGGGACATTTGTTCGTCTACTTTAATCTTATCACCCAGCAGCGTTACCTTTTTGCCGCAGCACTTTCCTACGGTTTTTTTTCGATTGCCTAGTTTCTTTGCATAATTGTTGCTTATATGAACAGAACTCCCCTTCAGCTTTTTGAGTACTCAAGTACGCTAAGCTTTTTCCGTAGTCATAGAATTTTATTACTACAGGTCGGCATTTTTCTTTTTTTTTAACAATGCGGTAAATTATTTCTATTCACTTCACTTCAACCCCAATAGCTTCTCAAACAGGTCATTTCCAAAAGCTTCCTTCAAATCAGCGTCCAATTGTTTAGTTTGCCCCACAAAGCAAAAAACTGGAATGCTGCTCTGCCTGTTTCTATTTTCCAACTCCCTTAATCGGTGAGCCTGGCCTTTTACAGCTGTTTCAGGAAAACCAATTGTTGCTGCCATTTACGGGAATACCTCAAGAACATAAGATAGTAGGTCCGTTTTGCTGCCGAGGCCCGAAATTTTCTCTTTGATGGCATCTAACCTTCAGTCTAAGTTTGCCTGGTTTTACAAATGTTTCTTTAACGTTTGTTCCACTGGTTTTTCTCGACATCGGCCCAGCATTTTCCTCAACATGTCCTGATGTCAATAACAGCAGCATCCGAGACCAAATATCAATCACTAGAGTACAACACCACCGCGAACCGGGAAAAATGAAGAAATCTATAATCACTAAGGTACGAAACCATTTAGTTCCCAGAAATAAACTGGAAAAGTGGCACGAGTCGGTCCTTCATACTATTTGCCGGATAGGTTCCGTGCCCCTTGATGTGGTCAATGTGGTGCTGATTTTTTTTAGTGTTGCGGCCCATGACGTCATCGTCGACACCTCTCTGGTCATTCAGTAAGGCAAACATCTTCACATCAATAGGACGACGACGTGGCAAGATGTGCGGCATTTCATCACTGCTCCTTGATGTCGCTGTAGCGATCCAAACTATGGCGCAATTTTAAAAGTTATCAAGAGCCGTTAATTTATAACTTTGCACCATTCGCCAGATCGGACACGTTCCTAGCTGGTGAAAGTTGGTCCGGATCAATGTACTCGGAGATTCCTGTTCTCACCGGTCGGAGATGGGGCTTACGAGGAAGTGTCTGTCCCACTGCGTAATAAATTGTTGGTGCTGGTGGATTCTGTTCGCTTTCTGAGTGATTTTTTTTTGCGGCACGTCGTTAAACAAATAGACACCAGCAAATAATATTTAAAACTTAGTTGTTGGAGATAAATTAACAGTCATGCCCGAAACAACCCGCATTTTTTTCTTCACAATCTTCAATACAACAGCTTCCCTTAAGTAGATACCAAGTAAAAAACGTTTTAAGTGCAGAGCACTTCAGGCGCTCGCTTTGTCGTCCTAGCTCGCTCGCTGGAACCAAGCATATCGCCACGGCGTTACGGTGTAGCCTGTCACGGTCCCTTCGCCGCGGCGTAACCCAGAGGCTTCGAAAGCCAAGCGGCTATGCCAGGATATACGTAGCGTGAGCTAAGGTTCAGCGGGTTATTATTAGCTCTCCTAGTTGTCTAGGATTAGCTGATTATCATGCATACTGCTACTTATCATCCAATCGAAATCCCATCCAATCTAAAACCAATCAAATCCAATTAAGCCAAGCCAAGCCAATCCAATCACATGCAATCCAGAACTCCCTATGGCGCAGTTTCAGGCAAGGGCGCGCGAGCACTGCGAAGGCGGGAAATTTTAATTGCATGGGGTGGTAGCAGTAAGCGGATAACGGCGGCACAGCCCATTATTTCGAATCACTGTTCTGCACTTCCGACAGCTTTCACATTGAGTGAAACGGCTTGACTTTTTTCCTTGCATTTTAATGGGTTTTTCACTGTGTACCTGTCTATATGCGAATGATTTCTTGCGTATTCCTTGCTCTGTTTTTGCTGTCATTACCAATTACTTTTTATAATATATACTTCAACCATAGTCCGTACTTGATTTGAAATTTTATTCGTTTTGTTTTTTTTTTGTTTTTGACGTTCATTGTTTGTACTTTTGTTGATGTAACTCCCACTATGAATATACCCTTTGACGTGGGCCCTTAGGGGTACTATGAATAAATTATTAAATAAATAAAGCATCTGCCCTATGGTACAAATAACTAATGCGTATTCAGAGTCAATGTTTTATGTGTATTCTATAAAATCAAATCTTTGCGTCACTACAGTGCCTGTGTAGAAGAAAGCACGAGCCATGTGTCATCATAAAGCCCATGGCGGCCCTAATAATTTCACCTAAACGTAGGATCCACCAAAGCCCTTCATTAAAGTATATGTTCTCACATCGCATAAAAATTTCCTTTTCCATGGTTTGTATGTGGGCGGACCGTATTTAACTGATTGTTAAAACTTTGTTTTTACTGCCTCTATGAACTAGCAACTGTCACAAAAATAAATACATTTTCAGCCGATTAGGTATCGCCTTTTGAACAATAAATCCCCGTCAAAGAATTATCAAGCTGGACAACTTTATTCGTAAGTAGTGTGCCTAGTGAATTTTTGACATCCATGAAAATGGGTATTTACGCCTCCTTGGGGTTATTTATTGGCGACAAGAGGCCATTCAAGATTTTACATAGCTCCCCCAATTCTCGTGGTAGCATTAGCTCAGAAATAGCGCCTCATCATAAGTCAAAAGTAGCGCCTAGTTTAGGTAACAACCTTATTCAGCAACTGCCTGGGAATAGATCACAGGAACTTTCGCCAGCCATGACGGGCCGACTATCCGCTATATCAGTCATTGGTGAACATTTGGTTGAGCCTTGGCTAATGTAACCCTACGCAGAGAGACTCGTTGAATTATTGATGCCCACTGCAAGAATTGCCTGCCTTCGTTGCAAATGTCGCCGAAAGAATGGTCGTCTTGCACCTCTGGAAATTTAATGCCTCCCTTCTCGTTTCCGCTCACCTCTCAAGCTGTTCCTCTACTGTCTCACTAATCCCAAGATAAACGAACCAGAGGTTCGCTCAAGTCAGTCTAAATTTACCGCGTTCTACTGCTCCACGCCGGGTGCCTCGATGCCAGCGCTGCCTTACGGCGCAGACGGGCGTGAGTTGATGCACCCTACTTCACGTGTGTTCCAAGTAGAATGTGGAACCTACCTAGTGAAACGTTCGTTGCTGGTCCCGTTTTATTTCTTACAATGTTGATAGGGAAACCGCGGGCGATCCCTTTTGTAATTTTCTGGAAGTATTTTTCATTAAATCAATAATTCGTGTATTTTTAATAAAAGAACACTGCAGATATCACTTCTGTATTGATGTCTTGCCTCAGATACGCGTAAAATTTGTTTTGGCTCAACAATGTTGAGAAGTAGGAATACTGCCCCCGGACTTAGACGTTGACATTTGGCTTTGATTATATAAACCTATTGTTAAGCATCTCCCTTAAATTCTCTGTCTGTCTCGCTTAGAGACAGACAGACAGACAGACAGACAGACAGACAGATCACAATTTTTGCCAGGAAGTAGCCCAAGAAAGAATATCGTCTTTAAAATAACAAAAATAAATCACCAATGCATCTTGTGCCAGGACAAGAATTCTTGTTAATAGTCATATTTCGCTGGGTTATAATAACTTGAGCACGTTTATATTTATTTACAGACCAGGATATGCTCGAGGCATTGAAGCCATACGAAAAAATAGTCGATGATGCCGTTAAAGCAGTCGTGGGCTCTACAAAAGTATTGCTGGAGGCCGATGAGAAGGTCTGCCGTCACAAGGAATGCAACATGGCTAACCTCATGGCGGACGCATTTTTCAGCTATTATGCCGACAAGAACAGTACTGTCCCTGGAAGTTGGTCCACAGTCAACGGGGCGGTGCTCAACGGTGGAATTGCGCGGGACTCGATTCAGCAGAAAGGTGACGTATTCCTCAAGGCAATGTTCCTATTCGTACGTCAGCTTTGACGCTTCATGCGTTAAAGACAGTTACACTGAATAATCTGGAATGTAGACCACCTAATACAACAATAACTCAGCTTTCATGGCTTGGCAATAGCCCTATGAGGTGAACAGTTCGTCTTTGAAGGCCCCTTAGTTCTCTTCCGGTGTTACTTTTTCTTCACGCACAAGATTTCTTAGGTGCTCTGATTCAACTTGCCGTGGGTATACAGATTTGCATATTTACATAAAATCGATTCACCATAAAAATGGAGAAATAAAATCGTTTATATTGAGGGAAGCTTAACTTGATTCCAAAATATATTAACCTTTTGGTCGTCTCGGGTTAACCAATGGACGAAAATGTTCAGAACTGCCACCCCAAGCAACTGGCATTTAATCATTTGGCACCACGAGATATTATTGCGTTTAAAATGTACTTCTCTAACATTTCTGAAGCGATATGCTAAAATATTTACGAAAGTACAGTGAAGTGCTTTGAATGGGAAAGCGTAATTTCCAATGACCGTAGCTAGGAAACCATCTATAATTGAATGCCTCTTAGTGCTTTTTGACGTTTGCGCCCTGGTTAATCTTTGCAACTTTTGCGAATACGATCTAAGGGGTCTTTTTAGTCTCAACGTTAGCACGTTTTCTATATACTGCAATCATTAACTATATATATAGCGCCAGAAAATCCTTACTGTCTCGTGGCTGTTTTGTAGCTGGGAAAGGACAGCGCGTTACTTGTTTGAAATGCAATGGCACTTCGAACAGCAGCATAATCCACACCCGCAATGCCTGCTTTCCGCAGTGCTCTACAATTTCTCAGGCGTTGCGTTGTACCGCTACCCATTTGTGTTTCATCAATGCTAATCATGCGCTCCTACAAAATGATTTGTAGTGACGTCCGATTGGGAGCCGCTTGGTGCCACACCCTGTCGCGCCACCACTGGTGCATGGTTGTATATTCAAATAGTTATTTATCGCTTTTCTATTAAAACCACGTGCACTGAACCCTCCACGCTCTTCGGCGAACAGGCTGTGTAATCGTGAGCTAACCTGGCTCGTAATTATGGCCACTTATCTCTAGGTCACGTGAGCACCCTTGAACAATATAAATGTTTTAAATTTTGTGTCCACTCCTAGCAGCGCACCAAGACACCACCCACTCCTGCATCACGTGAGATATTAGAGGAATATTGTGCACTCGCATAAACGCAGGCGCTGTGGTTACTTGGTTGTACAATGTACACAGTAGATGATTGTCACGCCTAGCTGCGAGGAGAAAGTGTCTCATTTTAAAATAACAAAACGAAGAATAACTGCGGTATACTGCGGTATACTGCGATTACTGTGATTGGAAGCAGCAGGTTATGTGCAAAAATAAATGATCCAGAGGTCCGTTATTGGAGCCGATATATTGTCCTTGAAAGCAACCACCGGCATTGTTCACTCTGGCGAGCCAGTGTAGCGGGAGTGGATCATCATCGCGTTCTTCAAAGCTTGAAGATACAGGCGGCAGTGAGTCCCCATGTGACAAAATATTCTGTTTATGATCGCCAACCTGACAGATCACCGCATTACCACTGCTAGAGGAGACCTTCAGGCATCATTCCAAATGATCGCTCCAAGATGCCCGTGCTCCGACAGTAAACTTCCTGCTAAGCGCGCCAGCGCACTAACTCTCGTGAGTTAGAAGGCCTCCATACCTATATTAGAGGTAGAGTTGATGCAACTCCTGCAGTGCTAAAGGGGAAAAATTCTCTATTAAATAGCAGAGAACCCCAAGGCATTGCTATCCGCATCTCAATCCGAAATCGTCAGAATATATTGTTCTTCCTTATTTTTTGACAGTATTTTAATAAATGGGTGCATAATCGTCGATTTACGACATATATAGGCATGGTTGAGGTTCACGCACAAGACATGCAAATCCACTACTCACGCTCGCCAACTACTCGCTTTGGCAAAACGAATCAAACGAGTAAAGATTATACACTAAACATACACCCTTGATAACATTTGCCGTACAACATAAGTATATGTACCATGGCGCAGCTTCTCCTTTAAAATTGAGTTTTAATGGCATTCTTGGTCATGAAAAGAAATAAAATAACCGCTTGCGTGGTAATCAATGGCGCTGAAAAAATTAGCAGTGGGTTAGCTCAGCTGTGCCAGATTATACGTAGCGTGAGCTAAGGTTACGTAATCCAATCCAATCCAATCCAGTCTAATTCAGTCGAGTTCAGTCCAGTCCAGTCCAGTTCAGACCAGTCACTGCTCCTCGCGCTTTCGCAGCACGGCGCTCCAGGAACCACGCGAAAGAGCTATCAAGTGGCTCCGGCGCAGCGTCACACTTGACTACCGCGCAACGTAGGCGCACAGCTGGACACGCGCCGGCGCCAGTTCGTCTGCCGCGGCTATGACGTCACTCCTCTGGAATGCGCAGACCGGCGAATGTGCAGACCCAATTCCCTATATACCCGTACTCCAATTGGATTGGATTTTCAATGCAATTCAATGCAATCAAATCAAATCCAATGCTCCTCGTGCTTGCGCAGCACGACCCTTCAAGATCTACGCTAAACTGCTCAACCTCGGCCAGGGTAGCTTACGCTACAAAAGCTACACACGTTTGTAAAAAAAGAGTCCACGCGGTCCTTTTACGGTGCGGTGTCGCGGCTATACGGAAATGCCGAATTTGACCCCGCGTCTATTAATAGCAAAAGAAAACGCTCACTGCACCTCGCCAATCACCTCCTGTAAAGCCTCTTTGCCCTGGTTAGCTACAACCTCGAATACGGCCCGCATTATCCTAATTCATCAACGCAAAAAAAAGATGTTATTGCGAAATGGTTGGTACAACTGACATGCAGGGAATAATTTTAGGCTGTGAATAAACTGGGGAGCTTTGCAAGAGAGCCACTGGTAACGGGATCCTCCGTTTTCAATGCAAAGGGCTCTTCGTATTGCAGTACTCTACGTGGAAGCACTATATATATATATATATATATATATATATAATATATATATATATATATATATATATATATATATATATATATATTATGTAAGGTTAGTAGAGACAGAGACAAACGAGAAAAACGTAGAAAATAGAAATAAGTTTACTGACCTTTCAGGGAGGAGTCCTCTCCCTGAAACGTCAGTAAACTTATTTCTATTTTCTACGTCTTTCTCGTTTGCCTCTGTCTCTACTAACCTTATTTTTTTCGCGCTCTCTGTGAGTTTTTTATCTTTTCAGACTGTAAATATATATGTATCTGGGTGTCGAAGAACAGGTCCCGAAACGAACCGAAACCCGGAACTCAACCGGTAGTTTTGCCGGAACTCAACCGAAAAAAATAACAGTTACCGGTTCACGACGAGACGGTTCGACCCACTTTTGTTGACATTGCCCAGTCATTGCAATTCAGGTTTTTTGGTCTTTCACGTACCATCAACTTTGTGCCCGCTCCCACACTTTCCCCTCCAGACAATTGAACATTATCGCCCTCAATGTAACAACAGGGGAAAGTAATGAGCACCAATGTAGCACTGGTGTGGCTGCTGGAAGGGCGAGCGTAGTGCGGGCTCACCAAACGAAATGTCATTCTGGGAAGCTTACAGGGGATATAAAACGGCTGTGTGCTTCTCTAGCTGCGACTTTATTGGAGCAATCAGGCTGCAGGAGTGCTCCACTGCGCAACAGCGAAAGCCCTGACCCGATGTGTGGCATCTTTTTGCATTTGAATATTTGTTTAAAAGGTCCGACACCTGCAAATTCCTAATACTTGACAAGTGTGACCGCAGGAGCTGCTCAGTGGCTAAGCCGTTTGTTACTGATCACAAGTGTCCTCGATCTCCCTTCCGTACGACCGTTTTTTCTAAGTAGATGGAAATGTAGAACGTCCCTGTACAGAGATTTTAATCTTCGTTTAATATCACCAGCTGGTTAAAATACGTCTGCCGGCCTGCAACATAAGCTGCGCCTCGTAGTAGAGATAAAGCACGGGGCATCTAATGCGCTAATTTTATTCTGTTTACAGGAAAAAAAAAACCAAAAAAATGCGAATCACGTCGTTTTAAAATATTAGGCAAAAAGTAAGCAAAACCGCATAACTAAAAAAAGCACTATACGTTTCTTTACCCTGCCTTTCACAACCAAACGTGTCATCAATGCAAAAGAAGTCCGTTCCGTGGTCAGTTTTTCAGGACAGTACAGCCCCAAGTTCCGTTTTTTAGACATACAAATACCAACAGTTATATATCAGGGAAAACTGCTAAGGTGTGCACTTATTATCTTTGCAAGAAACTGCAGCCCTCGACCTTGTCTTGGAAGCAGAAACAGTAATAAAGCAGATGACACGTGCAGAAAGGCAGGCCCGTACCTTACACTGTCCCATTCGCCCACCGATCATTTTTCTGCTTGTTGTGCAGTTTTGCCTCTTTGCGATCTGCTTTTTTTTCGAAGGTGCACTGGTACTGACAGCCCAACTCGCTACACTACTTCTACTGCTACTCGTTCGGAGGGGAGTACTGCGGTGGACGTTAATTAATTAAAGAACGTCTAACCCAAAAAGTCCCATCTCTTGCTACGCGCGTAAATTCCTCCTTTATTTTCTAACAGCCTATTCAGTTATCCAATTCCGCAATTCAGCACACGGAACGATGTCCGTGGGTGAGGCGTTACGATGACATACTGATTTTATTGCGCACATTTGGTATAGCTATCGCAAAAGGAATCACAGTGGTCAGAGCAATAATGCAGTGACTGAGCGTTAACTAAAGCTAACGTTTACCAAAATTGTGGCTAAAACATTCGATAAGGTGGCAGCTAACAAATTATTCAGGGTGATCAAATAATCTAATTTATTGGTAGTAGTTATGTCCCTGTTGTAGGAATTTTTCTTTTGTTACAAATATGAAAAATGTGCGCCATTGGTATTAAGCGCTGGTATTTGAACGCGCCAGTACTCAGGCCTAAATTTAAGGTTTCAAGTTCAGCGTGATGGACGACTTCATAGCGATGACTGCGATTTCAACAAAAAGGAAAGGGCAGAAAATATATCCAACGTTCATATCTGCTTACGGAGGCTTTATGAATAGTCGCTAGGACAACATAAAGTCTGGGCGAGAAAGTAGGTGGTAAATCGTAGCCACTACATCTGTTTTTATAATATCTCGTAATTGTTTAAAGTTTGCTTTGCAATTGCGCCACTGCCCTTGGGGAACACCGGCTGTTCTAATTTCTCTTTGTATTTTGATTTGACTGTCCTTTTGCACTTGTGACGGTCGGACGTCGCCACTAGCTGCCGGGGAAAACACGTGCTCACACAAAAACGTGCTCCCACGTGGCGAGACAACGTGCGTGGACAAACACGTGCTGCCACGAGGAAAGACCTCGCGCGCGCGGAACATGCACCCCCCCCCCCTCCCCGCGTATTCAGAAATGTTCACCTTGAAGCGCCCGGAAGGCTTGCAGGGTGGCGCGCCCGCACGCGGGGCAATATATATATATATATATATATATATATATATATATATATATATATATATCTATATAACTCCTGAATAAAATACCGAAAAAGTTATACGACGCTATATGGGCATACAATTAGACGTAACGTATATACTCGAAGTAAAAAAGCCCCGCGAACGCAAACTACTTAGTAACACCATCCTCCGCTCGAGTGTGTCACGTCTAACCAATTAAAACTCGAAATCCTAAGTGACCGTAAAAAAATATTCCCCGAACGGAACCCGTTGCAAACGGTAACTTAGAATTTAGGGACTTCTACTATCCTCCGCCGATATGTGCACCTGCAAAAACCGAAAAGTATGCACAATGACTCCCGTCACCAGCAGTTAGACTACTTAAATATAAAAATAATGCATTGTGATGTGGGGTAACGCGCCGAACGCACCAACGGCTACGGCGCGCCGTAATAGGAATCTAGGTATTCTTGACAACCTGGATCTTAACTGACCGAAATCTGCTCAAGGGCCCTTTTTGCATAACCCCGATCGTAAAGGCGCCGCACGGGATCGACCCGCGACACGCGCCAGCAGGCACGCTTCAGCCACTAGCTACCGCGGCGGGTAAATATAAAAAGTAACTTTAACTGTGACTCCGCTAATGTCGTATATCTTCTAGAGTGCACTGTTTGTAGGCAACAATATATCGGCCAAAATGAAACGCCCTTCCGAATACGGTTCAATAATCACCGCTGTCATGCAAAAAGCTGCCCTTATTTCCCCTGTCAAGACATGTGAACAGTCCCGGGCATGCATTTGAACATCTTAAAGCAACGATTTTAGAATCCGCCTTCAAAACGCACCACGACCGCGAGGTTCGGGAATCTTATCTCATTTATAAGTTTGGGTCAGCCACACTTGGGATTAATGAAAGTTACGGAAAACTAACGGGCTTATCCCTCGATTAAAATTGGCGGCTTCATAATTTTTATACCTATGTTCATTATTCCTTACCCTTGAGTTTCCCATCAGAATTCGCAGAAACTCTCCTAATACAGCAGCTTATTAGCTAATGCCGCTCAACAATGCCATTTGTCCTGGGGAAGGAGGCCTCGTTCCCACCACCACTTAAGAATGTTTACCTCTTGTGATCTATTCATGTTTAACCTTTTGTGACCCTACCTATTTCCTGTTCAGTTGCTAGCTTGTGAAATGCTCTTTTGTGCCCCTATCTATTCTCTTCATCCGGGGGGGCACACCCATCTTCGCTTCCGCCCCAACCAGTTCCCCAGCCACTGAATACCTTACTGTATACTCTTCCCTTTCTTTTGAAACCGCGGTTGTCCAGTTTCCCGCATTGTCTGAACTTGCAGCCCACGCGGCATACGTTGACCCGTCATGGTGCAACCTTGAACGCTGCTTTGTTAACACGACCCCTTTCTCTCTCACGCTCCCCCCCCTTTTTTTCTTTTGGTTTGTTGTTGTAACATAGGCGTAGCCCGACTGTATGCATACTCTCCATTTCCGAAACATTTCCGTCCTTCTCACATTTTTCTGCAAACCTATAAAAAAATGTGTTCCAAATGTTTGCGACAGAAAAATCATGAACTTTACTCTGATAAAGGGCAAGTCCCGTTGCCGCTACGTAAGTAAACCTCGTTTGTTATTGTTCTTGCTGTGTATCCGACTCTGTCCTTATATATATATATCGAATCCACTTATAACGATACCGCTTATAACAATATATCGGATATAACGATGGACAACGATTGCACCGTCCAATTTGTATGCTTTCTTGGTAAAATAACCCGCTTATTACGATGCTCCCGAGCCGCGATATCGGATATAGCGATTGAATGCTTACCGCGCGCGCCGAAAATGGGAGCTGCCGCCGGCGCTGGCGCCGGCACTCGGCGCCGACAGCACGCGACGCGCCTTGCATCCCATCCCCCCCTCAGAAAACGAGTCCACTGCGCAGGCGAGAGGAGGAGAAGCTTTTCTTCTCGACTCCCCTCCCGGAGCCGCTGCTTTGGCCTGTCCGCGCGCCCGGCCGAACCAACGTTCGGCTGGGGGCGGCCATTCGGCTCGCACTCTCGCATCGGAAGTTTCCTCGCTTTTCTGCGCGCCGAACTGAGTGCTTTTTTTCTCCGCATCTGCCTCCGTTCAACGTTTCACCAGTTTCACTGCGGAGTCGGCTGAACGTTCGGACGCCAGGCCGATTCGCCTGGGCGCTGCGGCGAGCATCAAAGCCTGGAGCAATTAGATGCTCTCGAAAAAGATGTGCGTCAGCTTCGCGTGAAGCAGCAAAGGCTGACTATGGCTTTTCTGCAAACGAGTAGTTGCACTACCTCATGCATGCTAATAAAATGTTTCGATCTCTCTTGTGGCTTTTTTTTCTCGACCCGCTTATAACGATTATCGGTTATAACGATGGGATTTTTTTGGCACTTGGATATCGTTATAAGTGGTCTAGACTGAAAAATATATATAAATATATAATATATATAATATATATATATATATTATAATATAATATATATATAAAAATATATTTTATATATAAAAGAGTTGGATACACGGAAGAAGTATAACAAACAAGGTTTTCTTACGTAGCGGCAACGGGAGAAAATATATATATATATATATATATATATATATATATATTTATGTATATATATTGCCGCGAAGCATGTACGGGTTTGTTTATTTATTGTTTGTTTTTTAAATTCCCCGGGCCCCCCCCGCTTTTATCTGTGTCCCATGCGAAGCGCGTGTTCCGTTCTTTTTTTTTATGCCGCAGGGCTATCTCATTCAGATAAGCAGAGTGTTTCGCCCTAACGCCCCTAGCCCAGAATAATCTTCTGTGATCTACAATGTTCCGGATTTGAATCGACGGTTCCAGGAACTCTCGCGCGGAAAGATAAAAGCCTGCACAGCAGACGCCGCGGCATTCGATTCTGCGACGCTCGCCGACGCACGTACGTCTCTTTGTTGACCGCTGCTTCGCCGCCTCAGTCTGCATTCCTTTCAGTTGTTAGGAGAGCACAAGTTCGCTCCAATAAACGTGTTTCTTTCCCAAACAACTGCGTCGTCCTTGGCTTCATGACATCTGGTGGAGGTGCTGGGTACGCACCCTTCATGTCCACTACAACCTCAGGAAGCCGCCAAGCCAGTCCAACAAGAGCCAGCCTCCGCCTGCAAGATTTACCACCCGAGGTCGGTCTACTACCGGAGAAAGCGAAGAATAAAGACGTCGCAACCAGCACCATGGTCAACCAAGCCAACCCGTCCCGTCGTTCTGCAGCAGCCACGGGAACCGCCATCATTCCGAGGAGCCCCCACAGAAGACCCAGAAGAATGGTTGGAGAAACTGGAGCGCGTCCGGAAATTCAACAGGTGGGACGACGAAGAAACGTTCCGGCATGTTTTCTTTTACTTGGAAGATTCGGCTCGCACTTGGTTCGAGAACCACGAGAGCTCCTTGACAAACTGGGCTCAGTTCAAATGCGAGTTCCTGAAGACCTTTACTACCGTGGTCAGAAAAGAACGCGCAGCGCTTTTACTGGAAAAAACTCGAACGCAGCACCCCAACGAAGGGGTCATAATCTTCGTCTAGGAGAGGAAGCTACGTTTTCGCCGTGCGGACCCAGAAATGATAGAAGAAAAGAAACTACGGTTTCTGATGCGAGGTGTGAAGCAAGAGCTCTTCGCGTGCCTTGTTCACAACCCCCCCAAGACCGTGTCCGAATTCGCGTCTGAGGCCGCCGCGATGGAGAAGACGCTCGAAATCCGCACGAGGCAGTACGACCGCCCAATCAATTCGCTGGTTTCGGAGACGATTGGTGCCGGCGCTATTAACTCCGACTCACTACGCGACACCATCCGTGCAGTGGTGAGGGAGGAGCTGGGGAAACTTCTCCCGACGGCGACGCCACACCCTCAAGTCGCCTCCCTGACTGACGTGATCCGGGAAGAAGTACAGCAGGCTTTGGGAACTTCTATGCCATCCGAAGCACCCCGCGAGCCAGAGGCTATGACCTACTCCTCTGCTGTTAGTCGACACCGCCCTGTTCCAACACGACGTCAAGAGGCCCCGCCCTACCGTCGCCCACCGTCGCCCGCCCGACCCCCTGTAGTACGAAACCAGACGCCGAGGAAGACTGACGTATGGCGAACACTGGATAATCGTCCTCTGTGCTACCACTGCGGAGAGGCCGACCACGTCTACCGTCGCTGCCCATACAAGAGGCTCGGACTTCGTGGTTTCTCCGTCGAAGCACCACGCCCCCAACCCGTTGTAACAGGCCACCATGCGCTGTGTTGGCTCGCCAATTTGAAGGACCCCTCTGGCCGTCTTGGCCGGTGGAGTTTGCGCCTGCAAGAGTTCGACGTTACCATCGTCTACAAATCTGGCAGGAAACACTCCGACGCCGACTGCCTGTCCCGCGCTCCTGTCGACCCACCACCACAAAACTCCGATGAAGACAGCGCGTTCTTCGGGGTTGTTACGGAGAGCGACCTAGCCGCCCATCAGCGTGCCAACATGAAGTTGCGCGTAATGATCGACTACCTCGAAGGACGAAACGTCGCCGTGCCTAGAGCGTTCAAGCGGAATTTACCAGCATTCAGCCTCAAAAACTCCGTCCTCGTGAAGAAGAATCTCAGCCCCGGAACAAGAACGAATTATCTACTTGTCATCCCCGCAGACCTTCGTGACGAAATTTTGGAAGCGTCCCACGACGACCCGCCTTGCGGACATCTCGGCACAGCTAGCACTATTGCAAAAATTAAGGCGAAGAACTTCTGGCCCCGCCTTACATCCGACGTCACCCACTACGTTCGGAGTTGCCGTGACTGCCAGCGACGAAAAACGCCGCCGACAAGACCCGCCGGACTTCTGCAACCGATCTCCGTCCCGTCGAGGCCCTTTCAACAGATTGGAATGGACCTTCTGGGCCCGTTCCCTACGTCACAGTCCGAGAACAAGTGGATTGTCGTAGGAACAGACTACATGACGCGCTACGCGGAGACCGCCGCTCTTCCGAGGGGGACTGCACAAGAAGTCGCCAAGTTCTTCATAAAACAAGTTGTGCTGCGACATGGAGCTCCTGAAGTCCTAATCACGGACCGAGGAACGGCCTTTACCGCGGAGCTGATGCAAGGAATCTTACGCTACAGCAACACGGATCACCGAAGAACGACGGCGTACCACCCCCAAACGAACAGACTAACGGAAGGTCTGAACAAGACGATTGCGGATATGCTGTCCATGTACGTCGACGTTGAACATAAGACTTGGGACGAAGTCTTCCCGTATGTCACGTTTGCGTACAATACAGCGACGCAGGAAACTACGCAGATGACACCGTTCGGGCTTGTCTACGGAAGACGGCCGACTACGATGCTCGACGCCATGCTTCCGCATGTAGAAGACGACGACCTCAACGCCGACGTCCAAGGACACCTTCAACGTGCGGAGGAGGCCCGCCAGCTCGCTCGAGTTCGTATAACGGACCAGCAGCTGGTGGATGCCGGCCGCTACAACCTCCGACGTCGAGTACCAACCAGGGGATCGTGTGTGGGTTTGGACTACCATTCGACGACGCGGACTCAGTGAGAAGCTTCTGCGACGGTATTTCGGACCCTACCAGATTCAACGACGTGTTGGCCAATTAACCTACGAAGTGATCCCCAGTGGTGATTCCGGCACATCACGACGACGCACGCGAACCGAAGTCGTCCACATGGTTCGGCTGAAACCATACTTCGCAAGATGACGCACTTTTTTGTTGCTGTTTGTTCGGCGTGTCGTTTTATTTTAGCATCAGGTCGATGCACTCTTTGAGGGGGGATAATGCCGCGAACATGTACGGGTTTGTTTATTTATTGTTTGTTTTTAATGCCCGGCCGCGCCCGGCTCTGTTATCTGTGTCCCATGCGAAGCGCGTGTTCCATTCTTTATTTTTATGCCGCACGGGCTATCTCATTCAGATAAGCAGAGTGTTTCGCCCTAACGCCGCTAGCCCAAAATAATCTTCTGTGATCTACAATGTTCTGGATGTGAATCGACGGTTCCAGAAACTCTCGCGCCGAAAGATAAAAGCCTGCACAGCAGACGCCGCGGCATTCGATTCTGCGACGCTCGCCGACGCACGTACATCACTTTGTTGACCGCTGCTTCGCCGCCTCTGTATTCTTTTCAGTTGTTAGGGGAGCACAAGTGCGCTCCAATAAACTTGTTTCTTTTCCAAACAACTGCGTCACCCTTGGCTTCGCGACAATATATATATATATATATATATATATTATATATATATATATATATATATTATATATATATATATATATATATATATATATATATATATATATATATATATATATGTATGTATCTGTGAAGAATGTATGGGTTTGTTTATTTATAGTTTGTTTTACTGACCGGCCACCTCCTGGCTCTTCTATCTCAGTACCAAGGGAAGCGTGGGTTCTAGTCTTCATTTTTGCGTCGCACGGGCTATCTCATTCAGAGAAGGAGACTGTTTAGCCGTAACGTCACTGCCTAGAATTATCTTCGATCATGTGCAATGCTCTGGATTTAACTCGACGGTTCGAGAACCACGCGCTCCGAAAGATAAAACGCCTGCAGAGCCAAAGCACGGCATGCGACTCACCGACGCTTGCATACACACGTCACTCTGACTGGCGCTTCGCCGCCTGTGTAGTCTTTAAGTTGTTAAGGGAGCACAAGTTCGCTCCAATAAACTTGTTTTCCTTGAAGACAACTGTGTCGTCTTTGGCTTCTTGACATCTGGTAAGGAGCTGGGTACTCACCATTTATGCTCCCTACGACCTCTCGAAGCCGCCAAGCCAGTCCAACCAGAGCCAGCTGCCGATTGCAAGGTTTATTGCCCTAGTTCGGCCTTCTTTCACAAGGGCCCAAAAAAAACGAACGCTGCAACCAACACTATGGTGCGAGAAGCAACGTCGGCAATCATCCTTCAGCAGCCCCGGAAACCGCCATCGTTCTGGGGAGCCGCAGCTGAAGACCCGAAGAATGGTTGGAGAAGCTGGAGCGCGTCCGCATCTTCAACAGGTGGGACGACGAAGAAACCTGACGGCATGTCCTCTTTTACTTAGAAGATGCAGCTCGAAGTTGGTTCGACAACCATGAGAGCTCTTTGACCGACTGGATTGAATTCAAAAGCGAGTTCTTTAACATCCTCACTACTGTGGGAGAAAAGAACGAGCTGGGCTTTTGCTTGAAACTCGAACGCACCACCCCACCAAAGTCGCCGTGATCTTGGTTGAAGAAATGAAGCGACTATTTCGCCGTGCGGACCCAGACACGACGGAAGAAAAGATACTGAGATATCTTATGCTAGGTGTAAAGCCAGAACTCTTTGCTTTCTTTATCCGCAACCCCCCTAAAATGGAGGCCGATTTCGCGTCTGAAGCTGCCGCGATGAGAAGACGCTAGAAACTCGAACAACAGTACGACCGCCCTGTCAACGCGCTGTTCTCGCAGACCATTGGTGCCGCATCTGTAACCGCCGATACATTGCACGAGGCCATCCGGGCAGCGATCAGGGAGGAGCTTCAGAAGCTTTTTCCAACGACGCCACAACCTCAAGTGGCTTCTCCGAATGACGTCATGCGAGAAGAGGTTCAACAGGTGCTAGGGCCTTCTACGCCATCCGAAGCACCCCGCGAGCTACAAGCGATGACTTACTCCGCAGCTCTTCGTCAACCCCGCCCTGCTTCAACCCGTCGTCAGGAGGCCCCGCCATACCGCCGTCCAATGCCGCCCGCCCGACGCCCTGTAGACCAATACCAGATGCCGAGGATGACCGACGTGAGCAGAACGCCCGATAATCGCCCGCTGTGCTACCACTGCGGAGAGGCCGACCACATCTACTGTCGCTGTCCCTACAAGGGGCTCGGTTTGCGAGGGCTCTCCGTAGACACCCCACGCCCCGACCCGGCCAGCACCCTACTGAGATCGAAGAATACCTCTCCAACACCAACCGAGGACCGGCCCGCTTCAACCGTTTACCGTCGCCCTACCCGTACCAGTCGCCGAACCGCCATAGCACTGCGACTTCTCACGTGGAAGGTCCCCCAGCCCACCCGGGGAAACTAAAAGCAGAAACTTCTGGAGGTAAAGTTGCACGACCGCGGAAACATGAAAACCTTCCAACGGCGCAGCGGCTGGCTGGAAACAATGATTCATGGCATGCCCTTACCCGACAACCCGATCTAACCATGACGTGACTCACTAACACGACGGCAGCAAAAACGCGCGACGTGCACCCGACATGACCGAACCTGCCACTGAGAATACGACGAAGAAGACGACGCATAGTGCCCGACCGTTAACACGTATCAGCTGAGATACGACGCCCCGACGCACCCGAAACTCGAGTAAAGCGGCGGCCGAGGTTCAGCTGTCCATCGACGGCTTTGATGTAGTCGCCCTCATAGACACGGGAGCGGACTACTCAGTAATGGGCGGATAATTTGTGTCTGAGCTGAAGAAAGCTATGACCAGATGGGACAGTCCCCACATACGCACAGCAGGAGGCCTCCTCATGACGCCAAGTGGAACGTGCACATCGCGCGTCACCATAGACGGCCCAACGTACCCTGCCGCGTTCGTCAATTTTCCTAACTGCTCCCGTGACGTAATTCTCAGAGTAAACTTTTTGACGGACAGAGGTGCAATAATTGATCTACAGTCCAAGTCTATAATATTTTCCTCTGATGACTGCATGATGCCGGAACCGAATCCCGAACAGCGTGCTGCTGTAACGATTGCGGACGGTCACGTCACCCAGCCACCCCGCGCAAGCTTGATGATCACCGTCTACGGTGAATATGCGGTTCCTGACGTTGCCGCTATCGTAGAGAGTGACCAAAAGTTGCTTGTCGACCGTGGTGTCTCTGTCGCAAGAGGCATTCCGCGCTTTAAGCAATGCCAATCCCATGTTTTGGTCACTAATTTCACCGAAGAGTACCAGCATTCATAGAGTTTCTTGGCAAGTGTACTAGAGAAAAAACTGCACCTGGTAAGCCATGTCGTCGTGGGATTGATGGGAAGACCCCCACTTTAGGCTTGGGCTTGGCATGACAATTGAATTATTATGCGGTTTTTGGGATTTGCTTCCTTCACTATACATTACAACGTCTACGAGCTACGAGGAAGCCGAATTCCTCGTTTTTCTGTGGTAACCATGTTCGGTGAAACCGCAGGCAACGTGTGATAGTACCTGACTGACGTTGGTCATGGCGCAGTGGAAGGACGTATGACTGAGCGGGTAATATGCCGCCGCGAAGTTTGTAGCTGACGAAAAGAAGAAACAAAACGTCACAACTGTTTAACGCCACGTTTCCTTTTTGTTCAAGTTTTCTTCAACTCGCTCAGCAACAAGTTTTGTTAAACTTTAGCTGACGGTCGATGCACCCGTTAACCACGAAGACGACATTTTCATGGGCAGGCTCAAAAAACTTTCCATATTTTAAGTCTTCCAACAACGTACTATTTCATATCATGGTAATGTAATAAAATAAGGGTCTCTGATGTGTGTCCTCCCCCCCAAAAAATAACATTGTTCATAACTACTACCTTGGCCGCAGAATAGCAGCCACAACCGTTCCGGCAAAAATAAGTTTTACTTTCTTTTTCTTTAGTTATAAAACAACCTGTTTTATTTTACCACTTACATAAGTAAACATTATTCTCCGCGTTTTCGTTGCACTTTGTTTAAATTTGCGGTCACTAAAACGTTTCAATCCAAGCCAATGATGAAATTAAGGCGAGCGCATGTCGTAACGGCGGCCCATGACGACACAGACGGGCTTTATGTGAGCCGCATAGACGCTAGCGCCAAATTCCTCGTTAGTGTATATTGTAAGAAACTCTATGCCAGCATCTAAACAAGGGCGCTGCAATTGCGTTCTTCGAAGAAATGCAAGAAACAAGCCAAGCGATCACGGTCACCAACATTGAACGCGCACGCGCAGATAATTTCAAGCTGCCGCAACGTTTCGACGTGAATCTGGCGCAGCCGCAAGAAAATAGGGACAAATTATTAGATTTGCTGCGTCGCTACGTGAGTGTTTTTCGTAAAACTCAAAACTACATCAGATACTTATAGCGAAGCATCGAATGATAACCAAAGATGGAGCCTGACCTACCCGGCAGTCACCGTACCGCGTCTCTTTACACGAGCGGGAAGCCATCCGTACTCAAGTTGACGACAAGCTCAGCGACGACATTATACAGCCATCGTAAAGACACTGGGCTGCGCGGTCGTACTCGTGAATAAAAAAGACGGATCATTAAGGTTCAGTGTTGCCTACCGGCGACTGAACAAAATCACCAAAAAGGACGTGTGCCCCCTTCCAACAATCGATGACGCTCTCTACTACCTCTCCCACGCGAAGTACTTCTCATCGGTGGATCTGAAGACAGGCCAGTGGCAAATTGAAGTGGACGGGAGGGATCGAGAAAAGACTGCGTTCATAACCCTGGATGGCCTGTATACGAGGTCAAAGTGGTGCCGATTGGGCTATGCACGGCGCCAGCAACGTTTTAAAGAGGCATGGACACGGTGCAAGGTGGCCTGAAATGGACACCTGCCTCGTATACATCAAAGACGTTGTGGTATTCGCCCGGACTTTCGACGAACACCTTGCAAAGTTGGAGTCTGTACTCGAGGCCATCCGTACGTCGGGGTGAACGCTGAAGCCTGAAAAGTGCCGCTTCGCGTGCGAGGAACTCAAGTTTTTGGGCCGCGTCGTCAACGCCGCAGGTGTTCTGCCCGACCCGGTGAAAACTTAACCCAAAGCGAACTTCCTAAGACCGAAAGACAACAAGGACGTGCGAAGATTTCTTGGAATGTGCGCATACTACCGGCCCTTCGTAGCAAACTTCACACGCATTGCAGAGCCACTCACACGCTTGACGAAAGATAGCACTCCTTTACGCTGGAAAAACACCCAGGAAAAAATTAGCAGTGGCTTAGCTCGGCCATGCCAGGATATACGTAGCGTGAGCTAAGGTTCAGCTGGTCATTCTTAGGTTTCCTGGTTGTCCTGGATTAGCTGATTATTATGCTTACTGCTGCTAAAACGATTTCCAATCCAGTCTAATCCAATCCATTCCAGGCCATTCCAGTCACAGCTCCTCCCGTATGCGCAGCATGGCTCTCCAGGAGCCACGCGAAACCGCTATCAAGCGGCTCCGACGCAGGGTCAGACTAAGGTACTGCGCAACACAGGCGCGCAGCTAGGCACCCGCCGGCGCCAGTGCGTCTGCCGCGGGTATAACGTCACTCCTCTGGAATGCGCAGACCGGCGAATGTGCACACCCTATAGTCTACACACCCGTACTCCACTTGGATTGGATTTTAATCCAAACCAAGCCAATCCAAGCCAAGCCAAGCCAAGCCAAGCCAAGCCAAGCCAAGCCAATCCAATCCAATTCGATTCGATCCGATCCGGTCCAAACCTATCCACTGCTCCTCGCGCTTGCACAGAACGGACCTTGACTGCTCAACCTCGGCCAGTCTAGCTTACGCTGCAAAAGCATTTTGGGAGCTGCAACAACGCCTGCAAAACACGCCCGTGCTCGCTCATTTCAAAGAAAACGCCGATATGGAAATGCCCACGGACTCCTATATCACTGGGCTTGGGCGCCGTCCTCGTCAAAAAGCAAACCGGTTGCGAGAAAGTAATCGCCTATGCCAGCCGTGGTCTGTCGAAGGAGAAAAATTACTCAGCCTCTGAGAAAGAGTGCCTCTCTATTATATGGGCGGTTTCAAAATTTCGCCTATACGTGTATGGAAGAGCATTCAAGGTTGTGACAGACCACCATGCGCTGTGTTGGATCCCCAATTTGAAGGATCCCTCATGCTGTCATGAACCAAGTTGTGCTGCGACACGGTGCCCCTGAAGTCCTAATCACGGACCACAGAATGGCCTTTACTACGGAGCTTATGCAAGGACTTTTACGCTACAGCAACACGGATCACCGACGGGCGACGCAGTACCACCCCCAAATTAACGGGCTAACGGAGCGTCTGAACAAGACCATCGCGGTAATGCTGTATATGCACAGGTGCTCCGAAAATAATACGGACCATGGAAGCGATGCCCGGAGCGGGCAAAACTGCATGCTAGCGCGATCTATGCGTAGATGCGCCGCAGATGGTGAAAGTGCCTCGGCACGTCCGCATGGCCCCTCTCGATGTTCTGACCGTGGTTCTGACGCTTGCCTGATCACCAGCTCAAGTGATGCCACGCTGCTGCCACCCCTGCTCGCCAGGGGCACTTTCGGAGCTTCATGAAGGCCTGTTTACGCATAGCCAGCAAAGAAAGCTTCGTCTTCCGCGGGGTCCGCTTTCTGCTTCGTCATGAATCCACCGATTTCACTATTGGTGCCTGCGGTGCTTCGCCATCCCCCTGATTTTGAATCATGTGGCTAGAATAATGCCTGGCTTAAGCTTATGTATGAAAATGAGCAAAAAGAAAAATTTCATTGTGCTGAATGTATATATATAGATATGTATATATATATATATATATATATATATGTGTGTGTGTGTTTGTGTGTGTGTGTGTGTGTGTGTGTGTGTGTGTGTGTGTGTGTGTGTGTTGTGTAACCATGGCCCCCTCCATCTAGCGACAACAATAGTTGACCGCGAAGCTTTGTCGGGATGGATTCCTTGGTTGTCGACTAAGTTTTACTTTGACTCTCAGACGGTTTGCGATTTGACTCGTCGAGTTTACCTTTGACTCGCAACAGCTTGGACTTTCGATAACAGCGGCTTTCACATTGACCCTTCGCCATTGAATTTGCACGAAGATTCGCGCTAAGCTATCGCTGTTAGATGGAGGGCCGTAAAACGTTTTTGTACACGGCCATGCTCACATCTCCAAATCCAAACCGCTTCGACCGTTTCGGAAAAGGCGCCATCAGATAGACGTCGGCTTCATAACGCGAGGCACCCAGGTACGATACCGACTACGGGAAGCGTTTTTCTTTCTCTACACCAGCAATCTTTATCTCCGGCAGGGAAAGGGGTTGTTCTTTCATTACGTTTTCGACGTGACATACGCCATCCGTGAGATATACAACACTTCGCCTTAAGAATGCAAATATGTTCCGGCTTTGACCTTAAGCAAACTGCATCTCCATACAACGGAGATTGCCCATTGGGGGCCTATTGCCGGGCGCTGGGTAGTTTATCCGAGACTAGCAATCATCTATTCTTACCTATTGTCTTTAGGTTCCGCTGTTGCTTTGGTTGCGCGTCAGGCAGCTCTACCGACACCGAAATGCAAGTTTTCGCTCGCATGAGTATGTAATGCTTTGCAATAAGAGCGAACATCGGCATTTAGACCTATTTAAAAACTATTTTTATTTATTTGTTTAGCGGTATCTCTACATTAGTCATTGGCATGTTGTTTTAGCCTATTCCCATCTCGCACTACAGCAGTGTTGCGGAATGGGCATCAGCATTCCATTCCAATTCCATTCCGAGTAATTATAACTTGTCGGGATTCCATTCTTTTCAAATCCTTGGAATGACAGAAGTTAGCCCATTCCTTCTCCGGGAATGGACAGGAAGTTCAATTCCATTCCTTTTATTCCTCAACGTAAAAAAAAATTAGTTGTGGCTTAGCTCGGCTATGCCAGGATATACGTAGCGTGAGCAAAAGTTCAGCTGGTTATTCTTAGCTTTCCTGGTTGTCTATGAATAGACTGATTATCATGCTTACTTCCGCTTCAATAACACACACACGATATACGCATTATGTCACACATGTATATTTATCAAGCGGGTCTGGCGCAGCGTCACCAATCGCCCCAGATTTGAGCTGGTTCCAGAGGCGCACACCGGTGTTGCTGCGACGTACGAGCCATCGGTTCCACATCTGGCCGCCCCTCGCATGATCATCAAGTGGGCCGGGACGCCACGTGCAGAACGGAGGTCGGCGAACGCGCTGGGCGCGGGGGGTGTGTGAGAGACGCCGGGCAGCGAGCAACGTTCTGCGCGCCGTGTGACGTCACTGCTCCTCGCGCATGCGCAGCACGGCTCTCCAGGAGCCACGGAAAATTGCTTAACGTTGGCCATTGTAGTTCACGCTACAAAACTGCCTTAGGTGCTCTATCGAGTTACTGAGGAGCGCGAAATGCATCTGACATTACCTTACGGGTTGAAAACTGCAAAAGTATGCAAAGTGTGTCTCTTGTCACTTAAGTTGGGAGGCAGTAGCAGGTTGGTACATATGTCGTGTACAACAACTACCTAATTAATTAAAAAATATCGTCCCTTCCTAACGAAAGTAGAGAGAAGTGCGAAAGCTAAAAGTGCGCCCAACCTCCCCTTTAAGTGCGTCTTGCCGATCGTCAAACCTTCAGACACCCAAACCACAACCGAAGAATAAACCCATGCGACGATGTTTTACGCGCTATGTTAACGCAACTACAAATGATATTGATGTACACTGTTATGCGGTTTATGAGATAAAGGTATACAATTGTAGTCCTTTGTGATCGACGCGTGTGTTTTCTTATTTGGAACTGTTTTATTTGCGATTTTCAAATAAGCGTTTTGGCACAATGGAAGCCCACTTTCGAGAGAGAGAGAAAAAAGAGAGAGAGAGACTTATTTTGCGGTCCCCGGGTCACGCACGCACCGTGTGTGTAGAGACATTATCGGAGCTTTTCGGTCGAGCAACCGGTCTAAGGGCTGATGCATTCGTTTTTTGATAGAATGCGATCGGTCCCACTAAGACAGCTTTCCCTTTGAAAAGTGGCAGCGTCACACTGCCCCTTTTTGCATAATAAGTAGCTGGATCCCACTACTTATTGTAGTATTTTCATGTCAGCATGTTTTAATGGTTTGTCCTTGCGCGACGCAAGAGGAAGCAGCTATTACGTTGATGTCGGCTTTTTCCGGTTCGTTGCGCAGCCGGTGGCGTGCTATCTTGCTATCTGCTTTCGTACCGTCATAACAGAGTAATTAGTATTCTGTGGATAACTGACAGGCATGTCCTGCGGAGCTTGCTCACATGCACATTCGAAATGCCTACTTGAATGATTTCAAGTGAATCTACAGCATTGAGCACTAACGCTAAAATAACAACGCTTGAGATGGGATGGCAGAGTCACAGAACGCCGTTTACAGGTTTTGCATTCAATAGAGGAAAGTCGCCACCGCTTCGAAATTGACCTCCATTGCGATTGTTTATTGCCTTGGCACTACATCAGAGCAATCCGTTCAATACAGGGCATTATTTATGACCCCCTCATTTAAAGTGACAGAACCATATCTTGACGGGAGCCCTGTCAATATAAAGAAGTACGGTCAGGCAGTTTGCTTCCATGAATGCGGAAACATACGCTCAAGGACCTGATGAAATTTTTTAAATGATACCTTCCTACCTGAATAGGGGCGATGCCACTACTTTCAAGTCGACGACTAGGGCTTTAGTAATCAGACACGTTTGTACCCAGGCGCACGGCCACGTGCACAGAAGCACGGTAACGAAAGCACGAACAAGTTTGGCAGAATTGGAGGAGAGGACCGCACATTCGGATCGAAGCAAAGCACGGTGCTGCACTGCTGAGAGCTGTCAAATCACTCGCAAAAAGGGCGCTATTGGAGCCAGAACTGTTACAAACTAAACTAACGCCTGTCGACAGCTTCGTTCTCCATTGTCTTATACAATACCTGTAATTGTATATCCCAGCTGCTCACTACCGTAAGCCTCCGTAGCACAGGATGGAGGTAGAAAGCTCAGTAACTTATTCGAAGCTCGCTTCTTACGCTTTTGGCGGTGCCGGTCACGCAAATACCTCACTCACAATTTTGTTTTTGCTGCCTTGGTATTGATTTGCTGGAGCCCCACGGCGCCGTATTCCCGTCAGTGTTGCGGAATAGGCATCCCCATTCCATTCCAATTCCATTCCCAGTAATTAAAACTTTTCCTGATTCCATTCCTTTCACTTCCTCGGAATGACAGAAGTTGGCCCATTCCCACTCCTGGAATGGACGGGAAGTTCAGTTCCATTCCTTTAATTCTTCAACGTAAAAAAATTGCACCATCTTTACGAGGCGAACCCTGAGGTGATGCTAAGCATCGCGGAGTTCCCTTTATTTTCACTTGCGTTCGTTACCCACATCGCGTAAACGATGTTGGAAACTCCGCGATGCTTCGCATCACCTCAGAGTTCCCCTCTGACAAACGGCTCTGTTAACTTGTGTCAGCCAGTCCGCTAGCAGGACTGTCGCCACTCATCAGACGCCGGAGCGAGACTCATCCGAAGAAGCAACTGAGGCAGCGGCGCACGCACGCGGTTATATATAGCGCTGGCGTGGAAAGGGGGACGGAGGGAGAGGCGCGCATGCGCGCACTATCGCGCAGCTGGCGGGGAGGGGAGGACGGAGGGAGCAGCGCGCTATCGCACAGCTGACGTGTGAGGAGGATAGAGGGAGTAGCGCGCTATCGCGCAGCTGGCGTGTAGAGGGGATATCAGGAGGAGAGGTGCAGACGCCAACGGACAACGGACATCGGACATAGCCCAGAGCAAGAGATTCTCTGCATCTAAAACTGCCTCAGATGATATATCGAGTTACCGAGGAATGCAACATGAGTCGGACGTCATCATACGGATTGAAAACTGCAAATGTAGGCAAAATGTGTCACTTGCCACCGAAGTTGGGAGGCGGTAGCAGGTTGGTTACATATCTCGTGCAGAACAACTACCCAATGAAAAAAAATTACCGTCCCTTCTTAATGAATGAAGAGAGAAGCGCGAAAGCGAAAAGTTCTCCCAACTTTCGCTGAAAATGCGTCTACCCGAATGTCAAACCATCCGACGCCCAAACCACAAGCGAAAAAGGAACCCATGCAACGATTTTTAGCGCACTAAGTGAACGCAACTACGAACGATCTAAATGTACACCGTTACGTGGTTTATGAGATAAATGTTTAAACTGTGGTCCTTCTTCATGACTGACGCGTGTGTGGTCTTATTTAGAACCGTTCGTTTATGCAATTTTAAAATGCGCATTTTGCCACAATGCAAGCCCAGTTTCAGAAAGAGAGAGACACAAAGACCAAATTCGCGGTCCCTGGTTTCACCAACGCGTCGTGGGTCTAGCGACCTTATTAAAGCTTTTCGGTCGACCAGCTGGTTGAAGGGGGACTGAATTATTATTTTGGCAGAATGCGATCGGTCTCGCTAAAAAAGCTTTCCCTTTGAAACGTTTCAGCGTCACACTGCCCCTTTTTGCATAATAATAAGTAGCGGGATCCCACTACTTAATATGGTATTTGCATGATAGCATGTTTTAACGGTTTTTTCTTGCGCGACGTCAGATGAAGCAGCTATTACGTTGATGTCTTCATTTTCCATTTTGTTGCACAGACTGTGGCGTGTTATCTTGCCATCTGCTTGCGTGCCGTCGTACCAGCGTAATTAGTATGCTGTGAACAACTCACATCATGCCACGCGGAGCTTGCTCACATGTACACGCTTTTGAAATGCTTACTTGAATTATTTCAAGTGAATTTACAACAGTGAGCACTAATGCTGCTGTGCCAACGCGAGACGGGAGGACAGCGGCACGGCACACTGTTAAGAGTTTTTCTATACACCGTAGGAAAGTTGCCACCGCTTCCACGTTGACTTACACTGCGCTTTTTTATTGCACTGGCACTACATCAGAACAATCGGTTCAATACAGGACATTATTTTATGACCCCCTCATTTAAAGTCACAGAACCATATTGTCCACGAAGACAAGGACGATGCAGTTGTGTTGAATGAGAAACACGTTTATTGGAGCGAACTTGTGCTCCCCTAACAACTCAAAAAGAATACAGAGGCGGCGAAGCAGCGGTCAACAAAGTGACTTGCACAGGCGAGTGTCGTCGAATCGAATGCCCGGCGTCCGCACTGCAGGCTTTTTATCTTTTGGCGCGCGTGTTCTCGAAACGTCGATTCGCATCGAGAACATAGTAGAATCCAAGAAGATTATTCTGGGCTGTTCACGTTAGATCGGAATGCTCTCCCTATCACAGCAGATAACACATGCGGCACAGAAAGAAAGAATGGAACACGCGCTTCCCTTGGCGCAGAGATAACACAGACCGGCGCAGCCGGGCGGTAAAAGCAAAACACAAATAAACAAACCCAATGTAGGTTCGCGGCATTACCCCCCCCCCTCCTAAGAGTGGCATCTGACCCGATGCTAACATAAGCGACAGTCCTGAACAAATGAAAATAAAAGTTCGTCATCGTCCGTAGAAAGGTTTTAAGCGAACCACGTGGACGACTTCAGGCCGCGTGCGTCGTCGTGATGTGTCGGAGTCACCATCGGGGATCACTTCGTAGGTAAGTTGGCCAACACGTCGTAGAATCTGGTAGGGTCCGAAATACCGTCGCAGGAGCTTCTCACTGAGTCCGCGTCGTCGGATGGGAGTCCAAACCCACACACGATCCCCTGGTTGGTACTCGGCGTCTCGGCGTCGGAGGTTGTAGCGGCCCGCATCCACCAGCTGCTGGTCCGTTATACGAACTCGAGCGAGCTGGCGGGCCTCCTCCGCACGTTGAAGATATCCGTGGACGTCGGCGTTGAGGTCGTCGTCTTCTACGTGCGGAAGCATGGCGTCGAGCATCGTAGTCGGGCCTTCTACCGTAGACAAGCTCGAACGGCGTCAGCTGTGTCGTCTCCTGGATAGCCGTGTTGTACGCAAACGTGACATACGGAGCACTTCGTCCCAAGTCTTATGTTCAACGTCAACGTACATTGACAGCATATCTGCGATTGTCTTGTTCAGACGTTCTGTTAGTCCGTTCGTTTGGGGGTGGTACGCCGTCGTTCTTCGGTGATCCGTGTTGCTGTAGCGTAATACTCCTTGCATCAGCTCCGCAGTAAATGCCGTTCCGCGGTCTGTGATTAGGACTTCCGGGGCTCCATGTCGCAGCACAACTTGGCTTATAAAGAACTTCGCCACTTCTTGTGCAGTCCCCCTCGGAAGAGCGGCGGTCTCTGCGGTAGCGCGTCATGTAGTCTGTCGCTACGACAATCCACTTGTTCTGTGATCGTGACGTAGGGAACTGGGCCCTAAAGGTCCATTCCAATCTGTTGAAATGGTCTCGATGGGACGGCGATCGGTTGCAGAAGTCCGGCGGGTCTTGTCGGCGGCGGTTTTTCGTCGCTGGCAGTCACGGCAGCTCCGGACGTAGTGGGTGACGTCAGAGGTAAGGCCGGGCCAGTAGTACCCATCGCCTTGATTTTCCAATAGTGCGGGCTGTGCCCAGATGTCCGGAAGACGGGTCGTCGTGGCACGCTTCCAAAATTTCGTCACGAAGGTCCGCGGGGATGACGAGAAGGTAATTCGCTCTTGTTCCGGGGGCTGAAATCTTCTTCACAAGGACGGAGTTTCTCAGGCTGAATGCTGGTAAGCTGCGTTTGAAGGTCCTAGGACGGCAACGTTGCATCCCTCGAGTACTCGATTATGACGCGTAAGTCGGGGTCGGCACGCTGCTGGGTCGGCTAGGTCGCTCTCCAGTCACGATCCCGAAGAACGCGCTGTCTGTCATCAGAGTCTTGTGGTGGTGGGGTCGACGGGGGCGCGGGACAGGCAGTCGGCGTCTGAGTGTTTCCTGCCGGATTTATAAACGACTGTAACGTCGAACTCCTGCAGGCGCAAGCTCCACCGCCCAAGACGGCCAGAGGGGTCCTTCAAATTGGCGAGCCAACACAGCGCATGGTGGTCTGTTACAACCTTGAATGGCCTTCCATACACGTATGGGCGAAATTTTGAAAATCGCCCATATAATAGCCAGGCACTCTTTCTCAGAGGCAGAATAGTTTTTCTCCTCCTTCGACAGACCACGGCTAGCATAGGCGATTACCCTTTCGCAGCCGCTTTGCTTTTGGACAAGGACGGCACCCAAGCCTATATCACTGGCGTCCGTATGCATTTCCGTTTCGGCATTTCCGTCGAAATGAGCGAGCACGGGCGGGCTTTGCAGGCGTTTTTGCAGCTCGCGGAATGCTTTTTCTTGGTCGTTTTCCCAGCTGAAAGGGGTTGCTATTTTTCGTCAAGCGCGTGAGTGGCTCTGCAATGCGTGCGAAGTTTGCGACGAAGCGCCGGTAGTATGCGCACAGCCCGAGAAATCTCCGCACGCCCTTCTTGTCTTTCGGCCTTGGGAAGTTCGCAATGGCTGAAGTTTTTGCCGGGTCAGGTAGGACTCCCGCGGCGTTGACGACGTGGCCCAAGAACTTGAGTTCCCCGTATGCGAAACGGCACTTTTCAGGCTTCAGCGTCAACCCCGACGTACGAATGGCCTCGAGTACAGACTCCAACCTTGCAAGGTGTTCGTCGAAAGTCCGGGCGAATACCACTACGGTCGTCGAGGTATACGAGGCAGGTGTGCCACTTAAGGCCAGCTAGCACAGTGTCCATGACTCTTTGAAACGTCGCTGGTGCTGTGCACAGCCCAAACGGCATCACCTTGAACTCGTATAGGCCGTCTGGGGTTATAAATGCAGTCTTCTCTCGGTCTCTCTCGTCCACTTCAATTTGCCAGTAGCCGGTCTTCAGGTCCATCGATGAGAAGTACTTCGCGTGGCAGAGGTGGTCGAGGGCGTCGTCGATTCGGGGGAGGGGGTACACGTCCTTTTCGTGATTTTGTTCAGTCGCCGGTAGTCAACGCAAAACCTTAATGTGCCGTCTTTTTTCTTTACGAGTACGACGGGCGCAGCCCAGGGTCTTTTTCGATGGCTGTATAATGTCATCGCTCAGCATGTCGTCGACTTGAGTCCGGATGGCTTCCCGTTCGTGTGAAGAGACGCGGTACGGGACTGTCGGGTAGGTCGGGCTCAATCTTCGGTTATTATTCGGTGCTTCGCTAGAGGGGGTCTGGACGTAGTTTTGCGCTCGACGAAAAAACATTCGCTATAGCGACGCAGCAAAGCCAATAATTTTTCCGTTGTTCTTGCGGTAGCGCCGGATCACGTCGAATGGCTTGCGGGAGCTTGAATGTTTCTACGGTGTGCCGTTCAAAGTCGGCGACTGCGATCACATCACTTGCTTCTTGCGTTTCTTCGAGGAACGCAATTGCAGCTCCCTTGTTTAAATGCTGGTACTCTTCGGTGAAATTAGTGACCAAAACGTGGAGATTGGCGTTGCTTAAAGTGCGCAATGCCTCTTGCGACTGAGACACCGCGGTCGAGAAGGCAACCTTCGATCACTCTCTACGATAGCGTCGATGTCAGAAGCAGCATCCTTCACAGTAGACGGCGATCATCAAGCGTGCGCGGGGTGGCAGGGTGATGTGGATCGTGCGGCGATCCTGACAGCAGCACGGTGATCGGGGTTCGGCTGCGGCGTCGTGGAGTGATTGGAGGGAAAAGGGTTATCGACTTGTCCTGCAGATCAATTATTGCGCCGTTGTCCGTCAAAAAGTCTATTCCGAGATCACGTCGCGGGAGCAGTTAGGCAGAACGACGAACGCCGCAGGGGTACGTTGTGCCGTCTATGGTGACGCGCGATGTGCACGTTCCACTTGCGTCACGAGGTGGCCCTCCTGCTGTGCGTATGTGCGGACCGGTCCCATCTGGTCATAACTTTCTTCAGTTTAGACGCAAATGGTCCGCTCATTACCGAATAGTCAGCTCCCGTGTCTACGAGGGCGACTACGTCAAAGCCGTCGATGGACACCTTGACGTCAGATGCAGTCGTCCTCGAGTTCCGGGTTCGTCGGGGCGTCGTATCTCTGCTTGTACGTGTTTGATGGTCGGGCACTGTGCATCGTCGTTGTCGTCGTCTTCTCACGGACGTCTCGGTCAGGTCGGGTACGCGTCGCGCCGTGTAGCTGTCGTCGTGTTCGGGAGTCTCGTCAGGGTTAGGTCGGGGTCGTCGGGATGAGGCATGTCGTGAATCACTGTCTTCAGCGCGTCCTTGCGTCGTTGGAGGGTTTCTAGGTTTTCGCCGTAGAGCAACTTCACCTCCAGAAGTTGCCGCCTTTAGTTTCCCCCGCGTGGGCTGGGGGACCTTCCACGGGCGAAGTCAGCGTTGCTACGGCGGTTCGGCGATTGGTAGGGTAGGGCGACGGCGAACGTTGAAACGCGCTGGGCCACGGCTGGTTTCAGATAGATACTCGTCGATCTCACGTGGTCGTTGGCCAGGGAGAGGGCGAGGTGCGTCGACGGAGAAACCACGCAGTCCGAGTCTCTTGTATGGGCAGCGACGGTAAATGTGGTCGGCCTCTCCGCAGTGGTAGCACAGAGGACGGTTATCGGGAGTTCGCCATACGTCCGTTTCCTCGGCGTCTGGTTTCGGGCTACCGGGGGTCGGGCGGGTGACAGTGGGCGGGCGGTACGGCGGGGCCTCTTGACGGCGTGTTGGAGCAGGGCGGGGTCGACGAACAGCCGCGGAGTATGTCATAGCTTGTGGCTCTCGGGGTACCTCGGATGGCGTAGAAGTTCCCAACGCTTGTTGCACTTCTTCTCTAATCACGTCGGTGAGGGAAGCGACTTGGGGCTGCGGCGGCGTTGGGAGAAGTTTCCGCAGCTCCTCTCTCACTATTGCGCGGATAGTCTCGCGTAGGCTGTCGGCCGGGATCCGCGTGCTGCCAAAGTCGTTCGCATTGGCCGCGCCAACAAAGTTGCGGTCATACTGCTTAGCACGCATTTCGAGGGCTTTCTCAATGGTGCTGGCTTCGGTCACGAATTCGGCGACGGTTTTGGGTGGATTTCGGACAAGTCCAGCAAACAGTTCCTCCTTCACTCCGCGCATTAAGAAGCGCAACTTCTTTTCTTCCGTCATTTCGGGGTCCGCGCGGCGAAATAGCTGCTTCATCTCCTCAACGAAGATCACGACACCTTCGTTGGGGTGTTGCGTGCGCGTTTCCAACAAAAGGGCGGCTCTTTCTTTCCGCACGACGGTAGTGAAGGTCTTAGTAAACTCGCTTTTGAACTGAGCCCAGTTTGTCACGGAGCTCCTCGTGTTCTCGAACCAAGTGCGAGCCGAATCTTCAAGTAAAAAGAAAACGTGCCGAACGTTTCTGCGTCGCGTCCCACCTGTTGAATTTCCGGACGCGCCTCCAGTTTCTCACAACCTTCTTTGGTCTTCTGCGGGGGCTCCTCGGAACGATGGCGGTTCCCGGGGCTGCTGCAGGGAGCGATGGCGACGTTGTTCTTGCACCATGGTGTTGGTTGCAGCGTTCCTTTTCTTGGGGGCCTTCTGGCATCAAACCCGAACTCGGGCGGTAAATCTTGCAGGCGGGGGGCTGGCTCTTGTTGGACTGGCTTGGCGGCTTTTCGAGGTTGTAGTGGCATGAAGGGTGCGTACCCAGCACCTCCACCAGTGTCACGAAGACAAGGACGATGCAGTTGTGTTGATGAGAAACACGTTTATTGGAGCGAACTTGTGCTCCCCTAACAAACTCAAAAGAATACAGAGGCGGCGGAAGCAGCGGTCAACAAAGTGACTTGCACAGGCGAGTGTCGTCGAATCGAAATGCCCCGGCGTCCGCACTGCAGGCTTTTATCTTTGGCGCGCGTGGTTCTCGAAACGTCGATTCGCATCGAGAACATAGTAGATCCAAGAAGATTATTCTGGGCTGTTCACGTAGATCGGAATGCTCTCCCTATCACAACAGATAACACATGCGGCACAGAAAGAAAGAATGGAACACGCGCTTCCCTTGCGCAGAGATAACACAGACCGGCGCAGCCGGCGGTAAAAGCAAAACACAATAAACAACCCAATGTATGGTCGCGGCAATATCGTGACGGGAGCCCTGTCAACGTATAGAAGTACAGTCAGGCAGTTTGCTTCCATGAACGCGCAACCAAATAAGCACGAGGACCTGATCAGAATTTTGAAATGAACCTTCCTACCTAAATAGTCCTGATGCTCCACCTTTGAAGCTAACAAATAAAGCTTCAGTATTCCGGTACGTTTGTATCCAGGCGCAAAGTTCACGTGCACAGAAGCGCAGCAACGAATCCACGGAGAAGTTTGGCACAACGGGAGGAGAGGGCTGCACATTCCGATTGAACCAAATCACGGTATCGACTCCTGAGAGCTGTCAAAGCACTCGCAAAGAAGGGCGCTATTGGAGGCGCAATTGTTACAAACAAACCCCTTTCGCCAGATGTGTGTTCTGTATTGTCTTATATAGCACGAGGACGCGGGTTCGATTCCCGGCTGCGTCGGACGCTTTTCCGATGGAGGCGGAAGGCAAAATGCCCGTGTGTTCAAGATTTAGGCACACGTTAAAGATCCCCAGGTGATTAACATTAATCCGGAGCCCTCCACTACAGCACGGCTGAGTAGCGTCGGCGCGTTAAACCCCATAATCAATCAATCACTCACTCAATAAATCAATCAATCAATCAATGCAATGTCTTGTATAATAACTAAAGTGATCGTATATGCCCCCTCTTGCTTCTCCATGCTATTCCCCGCCTAGTCGCCTGGCCACACTGGTCCTGTCATTCAGACGGTAGTCTGCAATCGCCGCACGGACAGTTGTACAGAGCAGGCTACGCCTCAAAAAGCCTGCCAAAGCACGAAGAGCCGACCTAAAGGAGCCACCGGCCAGGCGCGCTTGCGCGGCTCGAAGTTTTAAGTGCGAATGCACTTCTTAACGAGCCAACGCCGCCGCCGTCCGCATTCCGCCGCCGTCCGCATAGCAACAGCAGCGGGTGCGCGCGCTCCTCGTCTTCCTTGGCAACGGGGGAGATGGGCGGGGCTGCCTGGCCGCTGAATGGCACATACCCACGTGGGGGTTGGCCGGTCTCCTCGTCTTCCTGGCAACGGGGGAGATGGGCGCGCGCTCCTGGCCGCTGACATGGCACATACCCACGTGGGGGATTGGCCGAATCGGCGTGAGAAGGGCTAATGCACCCGCTTAAAGGGTACTGAACGAAATTTGAAAGCTGAGATCCGCTCTAGCAATCAAGTACAACGACAACACAAAAGGTGCTGTGCATGGCACATACCCACGTGGGGGATTGGCCAGGAATCGGGTGTGAGAAGGGCTAATGCACCCGTTTAAAGGAGTACTGACACGAAATTTCAAAGTAATCCGCTCTAGCAATCAATAAACGACAACCAAATAGGTGTCTGTAATAAATCTTTTTTCTTGTAGTTGTGTGTGTGTGTGTGATCCCCTTTCGCGAACATTACCGAACCGCGCAAATTCAACTCCTGCATTCGCACTTTCACATTCTTCCCCCGGGGAATGCGGGGAATTTTTTTTCACACGCGCTGCGGCAGGCTGCGCGGATTCAGTTTATTGACTGGTTGTAGGGTTTAACGTCAGACGCAACGCGGGCGATGAGGCGCGCCGTAGTGGAGAGCTCCGGATTAATTTTGACCACCTGGGGATCTTTACCGTGCGCCGAAATCTCGTAAACACTGGCGTTTTTGCTTTTCGGCTCCATCAGAAAGCGGCCGCTGCGGCCGGGAATCGAACCCGCGGCCTCGTGCTCAGCAGCGCAATGCTTTAGCCACTGAGCTACCGCGGCAGGTGCGCGGATTCAGTTACTCTAGATGCTGGGTATGCATTATCGTTTTCGTCGCCGCTGCTCCCTTTGAGATATACCGACGCTGTCAGCGCCCCAGACTAAATAAGCAGCCGGAGGCTCCATGGATGGCAACACCATAGTCTGAAAATCACCATTCCATACCCATTACATCCCGGGCAAAAGGCGCCTAATTCCATTCCCATCCCATTCCTGCAAGCGTTGTCCTCACTCCATTCCCATTCCATCCCGGAATCTCGAAAACGTGTAATGAATCTGGAGTCATTCCAATTCCCCAATGGTAACTCCGCAACACTGATTCCTGTGAGATGCCGACCAGGTCGGCTTAAAGCTACAACGCTATTCATTGCGCGCCGGAGGAAAGCGTTTTGTTGTTTATTCACTAGCGTTAACTCTTGATATTTTTAGTTCCACGATTTCGCAGTACGAGGTTGCGGTGAGAAACACCACACCTTCGGATGCGCGCTGTTCGTATTCCCCCTGCTGGCCTGGCCACACGGCGCCTCCCTCTGAGAAAGACATCGGTCTGCCATTCGGCGCCACGCACGGTTGTACAGAGAAAACTATGCCTCAAAAAACCTGCCGAAGCACGAAGAGCCGACCTAACGGCGCCACTCGCGAAATGCGCTTGCGCCGCTCGAATTCACTTTCATGCGCGCTGCGCGGATTCAGTTACTCGAGAGGCAGGTACGCGTTCTCGTTTTCGTCACCGGTGCTCCCTTTCAGATATACCGGCGCAGTCGTCGCCAAAGACTAAGTTGCCGGAAGGGGCCAGCAATGGCGACGCCGCCGTCTAAAAATCCCGACTCCATTCCCATTCCATTCCGGGCAGAAGGCCCTTAATTTCATTTCCATTCCTCCAAGCGTTTTCCCTCATTCCATTCCCATTCCATTGCGGGATCTCGAAAAGGTGTAATGAATCCAGACTCATTCCAATTCCGCAGTGGCAACTCCGCTGAACACTGTACTAAAGCACTGAGTAACATACCATTTCCTGTCTGCCGTCTCGTCATACCCGTTCGATCTTACGTAATAAATTTTGTCTTACCTTAGATTATGTCAAAGCTTAGTTTGCAGCCCTCCAATTGCGTAATTGCGTGTTACTTCAGTTTTTCTTGTATTCGCCGGCTGTGTTTCTTTGACCAGCTATGAGTGAACTAGCCCAAAGGCATGCTCTGCCCTTGTACATGTGTTGTAGTCATGTCTCTATTTATTTTGCAGTCATAAAATCATTTTCTTGGAAATGTTGTGTCTACATACCGTAAATACTATTAGTTACACTGAACCAAAATGGGATTATTTTCTCTTATGTACGTAGAATCCGAAGAAACGCGCAGGTACTTGAGTCAAAAATCAAGCAAAAACGCCCATGTGTACGAGATTTCGGCACACGTTAACGATCCCCAGGTGGTCAAAATTACTCCGGAGCCTTCCAATACGGCGCGCCTCATTGTCTGCGTTGTGTCGGCACGTTAAACCCACAATCAATCAATCAGAGTAAAAATGCTAATTCACTGCTTTGAATCACAAAACGTTTTTTTATTACGTTGCAGAAAATGTCACACTTGGCGACTTGCTAGGTGCAATGCCATACGACAGCGACCTTGTCGTCATGACTATGACCGGTTACCAACTCAGGAAAATGTTTGAATACAGCATTGACAATTTCACGTGGTATCCTGACCTAAACGGGAAGTTTCTCCAAGTAGCGGGTAGGTGATGACGTGTGTCTTTCTTTACATAAAAAATAAGACATAATGAAATGCATGTGCTTGATTTCACGATACTTTGGGAGTGTTTGGGAAGCTACGAGTATCGGTCGAGAGGTGCATTGCCCTCGAATGCATCAGTTGTAGCAGCAGCGGATTGAGCAGTGATGACAAAAGGATAATATAAAAATAATTTACTTGCAAAAATTATTTGCAAATTAGTCTTCAGTTTGTTGTACAAGTATTTCAGCAGCAGAGGACCCGTTGAGTAGTGCATCAAATGTATCGCTGTTACCCATAATAGTTTTTGTTTTACCTGCTTTCATGTAGAAAATGCCTCGTCGTGACGCTCCCGCAAGCATTTGTACTAAAACTTTTGGTTCGACGCTTGCAAACTTCTAAGTGTAGATATTTTTCGATAGAATTAAAAAAATACGATACGATACTGCTGCAAGGTAATATAATATGTAGTTCACAATATATATAAAGCCTAAATATATGAATGCTGTAGTACTCCTTCAGAAAGCACCCAATTTCGGAAAACTTAGCTCCTTAAGCTCATTAAGTGTAGCTCCTTATGCTATTTAATTAAGCGGTTGCATTTGCTACAAGGTCGGGGTTGACGCTGGTATTTTATAATAGGTCAACGGTAGCAAGAGCGCGTACACCTAACCCTCACGAACCTGACGTTCGCAAAAGTACACTTCAATTTTAAGGTAATAAATATTTTCATCAAGAATGGGGCAAAATTAGTTTCCAACGTAATTATTGTCGAATTTTATCACCACCGACAATTTGGCTTCTGTCTAATGCTTCCCCTCCTAACATGCACCATCAAACGCAGTAGAAATCAAAACAAAAACATAATGATTACTAAAAATGATGTGTCTACCTTACTGTAAGTTCACAATAATCATTTTGTATTAGAAAACTTTGGCCGTCATTTTGTTTTTAAAACTGAAGAATACCAAGTTAAACACGATTGTTTGCTCCCTCTCTTCATTAGTCTCTTTTACTTGGCTCCGCAGGTATTCGTGTAATGTACAACTATAGTCGCCCGAACAACTCTCGAGTGATTTCGCTGAAAATCCTCTGTGCAAACTGCAGTGTACCAGTGTACGAAGATGTTGACGACTGCGTGCATTACAGTATAGTCACCAGCGCTTTCATCGCAAATGGAGGTGACGGATATAAATTTGACGCAAATGTGACGAAGCGCACTGAGGGTAAGCCGGCTTGCCCCTTTCTGTGATTCGGTAGATTCCTTAATATACACGCGTATCAATACTACGAACAAGACGCGGCACGCCATCCTGTGATGCCAGCCCGTGTTACCCTGCTAAGAAAAAGAACGCTGAACAGTCACTTTCAAAACTTGTGTTATGAAAATAGGGTTTCCTAATAACAATTTTTCTCGCGTTTATTTAGGATGCTGAAATAAAAAATGTCTCGCAAAAGATAAGACTTTTTTTTCAAAAATACAAGAATACACTACCAATAGCCAAGTGGCTTAGACAAATTGCGTTTCGTCTATTTTACTACATCAAATAAATTCTCATTCATAAAAGTTATGAAATATGTTGTAGAGCTTCGCTTGCTCACCCGTGTAGCTACTGTAACCCTTTCTTGGCCAATTTAAGTTAAACTACTCAATAATCTCGCAGAACTGCCATATTATTACATTCCAGCAATGCTATCCCACGCAGGTACTTACATTTCTTCATTTGTAAGCATTTTTATTTTACTTAAAATTTGCATCCAAAGACGACAAACTCGGTAAAGAACGCTTGACCCTTCAATGTTTCTTTGTTTCTATTACAAAAACGCTCACATAAATTCAATAATTCTCACATATGGTACGACAATTTAGCTCGACTTTTTTGTAGTAGGATACATGGAAGTTATAGAAGCTTCGGTGGTGTAGTGTTGAAAGCGTAAGTATTATTCGAAATGAAATCGAAGGTAGCTTCCCTGGGTATTCGTAATTGTGTTGCAACTATATTGAAGCTTTGCGATCAATCCATTCATATGTTTATTCGGCAAAAAAACTAATGATGAAAAACAGGATTATGTACAGATTTTGTTCAGCCAGCTATGATTTACTTAGACAGGGCAGTGTCTTTACTGTAATTTACAATAAGTTGTGTCTTAGATTTACTTAGAATGGATGAAGGCTTTATTTACAAGTCGTGCGGAGCCACAGGCAAGACGTGGTGCCACAGATGCCGGTCAGCAGCGAGCCGGGGAAAAACTCTTCTTCGCCCTCCTCTTCTACGTGCCAGCATACCCCTGGATCCCGTTCCACTTGGACATACCCTACACAGGCGATTGACTGCCGACTAACGTAACAGACAACCTAGTGATTGTCCTGTACCTAACACTGTAACAATTTCCCCCCGTGGAGACGAAGCGCACCGAGCGAGTTAAGGAGTGCGGCTATGACAACGCTTCAGCCGAGCTACATGCACGACCTGGGTCTTGCGGGAGCGACGGTCCCGAGCAGTAACTTTTGCGATAACATAGTTCACGACACTCAGCTGAGACAGCACTACAAAGGGGCCAGAGTACGTAGGCAAAAACTTTTGGTAGCGGCCTCGTTGGCGAACTGGAGTCCACAACCAAACGAGTTCGCCCGGGTAGTAGGAGGCTGGTGGGTGGCGCTGATCGTAGCGCGCTTTGGTTCGCCCCTGGGAGCTGAGGGTGCGCAGTCGAGCCAGTCGTCGGGCTTCTTCAGCGAGGCACAAAGTTTCAGCCAGCGACATATCTTTAGGCGAGGAGAATGGAAGGGTGGTGTCTAGGATGCTTTGAGGAAGGCGGACGTACAGAAGGAAGAATGAAGAATAGCCTGTGACCTCGTCTTTGGCGGTATTGTAGGCGTAGGTTATAAATGGAAGAAGAGTGTCCCAATTGTTTTGTTCTGAATCGATGTACATAGACAGCATGTTAGTTAGCGTGCGGTTTGTGCGTTCAGTGAGTCCGTTCGTCTGCGGGTGGTAGGGTGTGGAATGTCGATATTCTTAGCCACAAAGCCGAAGAAGCGCTTCCACGACGTCCGCTGTAAACTGGCGGCCACGGTCACTGATTACAACGCGAGGAGCTCCATGGCGTAGAATGACACGATTCAAGAGGAAAGATGCGACATCCGCGGCCATTGCAGTGCAAAGAGGAGCAGTATCAACGCAGCAGGTCACAAAATCCACACAGACGATGATCCAACGCTGACCTGCCTTGGACTTCGGTAGGGGCCCCACCAGATCGATACCCACTTTGTCAAAGGGTGACATGGGAGGATTCACCGGTTGCAAAGGGCCCGGATACGGAGACGTAGGACGCTTGTAACGCTGGCATTGAGGGCAGCTGGCGACATATTTCTGCGCTGCTGTCTGCATACGAGGCCAGGAGAAGCGTTCCCGGGAGCCGATGTAGGGTGCGGGAAAGGCCAAAGTGACCTGATGTTACGTCGTCGTGCATTGCGCGGAGAACCAGATGTCGGAGCGTAGTGGGGACGACAAGAAGCAAACGCGCGCCATCAGCAGAGTAATTCTTCTTGAACAGAACGCCGTCGCGGACAATAAAGGGTGTCGACATTGTGTCCTCCGCGGTTGCAAAAAGCCTGCGAAGCGTTGGATCTTTCCATTGTTCGGCCCGAAAAAGTGGGGCGTCTGGGAATTCTGGTGACACGGAAGCCAGACAGTCCTCGAAGGTGTCGTCGTCGGTCGATGTGCCCGGTTGAGGTAAGCGGGACAAACAGTCCGCATCGGTATGACGGCGCCCACTCTTGTAAGAGACTGTGACGTCGTATTCTTGTAAGCGTAAGGCCCATCGAGCTAAGCGACCGGAGGGGTCGCGCAGTCCGACAAGCCAGCATAACGAGTGGTGGTCCGTGACCAAAGTGAAGTGGCGTCCATACAGATAGCAGCGAAACTTTTGTACAGCGAACACAACAGCGAGGCATTCCAATTCCGTGATGGTGTAGTTCCGCTCGGCTCTGGACAGGGTGCGGCTGGCGTAAGCGACGACGTGTTGTGCCCCTTCGTGTAACTGGACGAGAACAGCTCCAACGCCCATGCCACTCATATCAGAGTGGAGCTCGGTGGGTGCCGTGGGATCACAGTGGCGCAAAATTGGGCCAGAAGTTAACAAAAATTTAAGCTGCTGAATAGAGGACTCACAGACGGACGTCCAAGAAAAAGGGCTGTCTTTACAGAGTAAGGACGTCAGGGGATGGGCAATTTGCGCGAAGCCTTGAATGAATCGTCGGAAATAGGAGCACAGACCCAAGAAGCTCCTCAGCTCTTTCAGGGATCGTGGGGCTTGGAAATCGCGCACGGCGGAGATCTTCTTGGGATCCGGCCTGATGCCTTCCTTATCTACGAGGAAGCCTAGTACGAGGGCTTGGCGCTCCCCGAAATGACATTTTTTTGAGTTCAGCACCAATCCCGCTTCCTCGATGCGGTCCAGGACAATGGCAAGCCTGCTATTGTGCTCTTCAAATGACCTCCCGAAAATAATGACATCGTCGAGATAGCACATGCAGATGTCCCATTTTAAGCCACGCAGAATGGTGTCCATAAAGCGCTCAAATGTAGCGGGCGCATTACATAATCCAAAAGGCATCACATTGAACTCAAAGAGCCCATCAGGCGTCACGAAGGCCGTCTTCTCTTTGTCGGATAGGTGCACTGGAATTTGCCAGTAGCCTGACCGGAGGTCGACCGAAGAAAAGTACGACGCTGAATGTAAGCAGTCGACGGCGTCATCAATGCGCGGAAGCGGATACACATCTTTTTTGTCACAGCATTCAGTCGACGATAATCCACACAAAAGCGCCAAGAGTTATCTTTCTTCTTTACAAGAATCACAGGAGCTGCCCACGGACTTGAAGACTCCCGGATGACCCCTTTTTTCCGCATCTCCTGCGTCTGTTCAGTTTTTACCTTGCGCTCATAAGGGGACACACGGTATGGCTTTTGACGAATCGGTGCCGTATTCTCAGTGATAATCCGATGTTGCATGCGTGACGCCGGCAGTGAAGTTTCGTGGTCATCCCGAGCAAAATCAAATACCGCAGCATGTCGGGTAAGCACCTCAAGTAACACCTGCTGCTTATGAGAAGGAAGCGAGGTATTTATCATGCGCTTGAGCTGGGTGGTGTAGTCTGTGTTGTTGGTAGTCGCGTCTTGCGTCCTATTCACCGCATGAATGGTTACGGCAACGTCTTCATCGGAACGAGCGAGTTTAAGTCCACGGGGCAAAAGTACGGGTTCACTGGAAGCGTTCACCGTCCAAACGCAGCTGCACCCATCAACGACATCAACCAAATCACGGGGTATCAGCACATTCTTCTTAACTGCGTTTGTTGCATCCGCCTCCACCAGAACTTCGTAGCTCCCTCGAAGAAATGTTTCGGACTTTACAGGGACAAACATAGCCGTCATGGGAGGTAGCAGGACGTCATCGGTGACAGAAAACAGGCCTTTAGTGTCATTACACCCTTCTTCAACATAAGTAGGTAGAGTTTCGTTTCGGAACTAAATTTCGTCAGTTCCGCAGTCCAACATCGCACCGCAATCACGTAAAAAGTCGATCCCCAATATAACGTCATGAGTTGCCTGGGTTAAAACAATCAACTCCGTTCGAAAGCTGTCTTCGCCAAGAAAAACCGTCGCTGAACAGATTCCAACTGGAAACAAACGCTCGCCTCCGACTCCACGATACTGAATCTTTCGGTTACAGAAAAACACAACTTTTGGTCCAAGAAGGGTTTTGAAAGCGAAACTCATGACTGAAACCGCAGCCCCAGTGTCTACCAAAGATTCCGTGTTCACACCATCTACAGAAACAGTCACTTTGTTCTTTGACATAACGACGGGCAGGGGAATTGGCGAAAATGACCAGCCCGCGACCTCACCCCCGTCGGCCGCAGCATCTAGTTTCCCTCGGGTGGTGGGCTCATTCGGCGGCGTGGCGTTGGAGATCGCGGCCGTCGAGTGGTCGGAGGAGGAGTGAAGCTCCTGTCGGAACCCGGGGAATTATTGCGCATTGTAGTTCGCTGGAACGACCGCTGGAAGGGTGCGTTGGTCTGGTTATCTGTGTATGGCCGTCGAGGTGGCGATTCGTAATGCTGGGGAGGCCGACGGCAAAAGCGGGAAATGTGGCCGTGGATACCACAGTTGTAGCAGGTGCGCTGTTCACGGAATGCGACCGGTTGACCTAAGGAACGGCGTTTTCGGGAGTAGCCGACAGGTGCGTAACGGATTGGCTCCTCGAAGTAATTTTCATACTCCCGAGGTGGAGGACTGAAAGCTGTACGCCTGGTATGGTCTTCATTGTAAGCGGTACGCTCATTCCTATTCCCTGCTCGAACCCAAGGCACCTGAGAGTGACTCTGGACGGCTTGCACTGTGCATTGACGAAATACTGGGTCAGGAAGAGCGCACTGGTGAAAGCTTTTGTCAGGGCACAAACCTTGCTGTGCGAGTTCTTCTCTAATGATGCGACGCACCACCGAAGCTATGTCGTCGTAAGGGGTCGAGCCGACGTCCACGCTGGCAACAGTAGTCGCGTTTGCCAGGCGTCCAAACTTGGGGGTGATACGTCGCACTTTCAGGGTTTCGAACGCGCGGCATTGGCGAATTACATCCAGAGCTGACGCCAAGTTTTTCCTTAGTTATGAGGTAGTTTATAAACATCCTCAGCGATACCTTTGAGCAGGTGACCTACTTTGTCCTCGTCTGGCATCGAAGGATTAACGAGGCTGCACAGTTTGAGGACTTCTTCAATATATGTGGTGCAAGTTTCGCCCGGACCTTGATCTCTCTGCGCAAGAGTCTGCTCTGCCTTCTTCTTTCGGGCAGCCGTGTCGCCGAAGCTCGCCAGAAATTCATTGACGAAACTGTCCCACGTATCAAACCTGTGCTCATGATTGTCATACCACACTAATGCAGTAAGGTCCAAGGAGAAGACCACGTTCTCGAGCTGTTCGCGAGCGTCCCACCTGTTATACTTGCTGACTCGCTGGTAGTGCTTGAGCCAGTCCTCGGCGTCTTCCTCGATAGTTCCGTTAAACTTGCGTGGTTCTCTCTGATGAGGCCAGACACCGACCCTTCCAGAGGAGGTGGCACCCGTCGGCCTCGTTGGCATTGTCGCTTCTTCCGGAGGTAGCCCGGACAACGCCTGCTGCGTAGAAAATAGGGTGGTTCCGCCTCGTCCAGGACGACGAATTACCCCGCACCTCTACCAGATTCTACGGACGTAACAAATGGATGAAGGCTTTATTTACAAGTCGTGCGGAGCCACAGGCAAGACGTGGGCCTACAGATGCCGGTCAGCAGCGAGCCGGGGAAAAACTCTTCTTCGCCCTCCTCTTCTACGTGCCAGCATACCCCTGGATCCAGTTCCACTGGTCATACCCTACACAGGCGATTGACTGCCGACTAACGTAACAGGCAACCTAGTGATTGTCCTGTACCTAACACTGTAACAATATGATTATTCTGCAAAAAAACTGATGATGAAAAACAGGATTATGTACAGATTTTGTTCGGCCAGCTATGATTTACTTAGACAGGGCAGTGTCTTTACTGTCATTTACAATAAGTTGTGTCTGCACGTGTTTGTGTTTACAGCAGCTGCCACGGAGAAAGATGTTTGAGGGGTCAAAATAGCACTCGCATCACATCCTTAACTGGCATTGCGTCTTCATATGTTTCTAATGCATTTTTTTTTCAGGTATTAGTGGCGTAGATGTTTTCGTCGAGTATTTTCGGAAGATGTCACCGGTGAAGACACCGCAGGAGGGCCGCGTCATTGTGCTCGAACTTCCACCAAAACCTAACGTGACAACCACATGTGCTCCAATACCCACAACGACGCCGTTAAGCTCCGTAAAGTCTCGTGCAGATTGGAGAGCTATGCGAAGAAGCTTTATTTGGTGAATAAAATAACGGTTCTCGGAAAAATCAAGGCTTTTTTTGGTAAAATTTTAAACGGTGATCTGGTCCCTTCGAATGTCAAAGCACCTGCGTCATTTTTCTCCTATAGTGAATAAGGATAAATTGTATTAGAATGTCTGAACGTAACCTCTAATCACCGTCATCATTATACATTTTTAGTCGTTTTTTGCATCCCGTTACAATCACTGAGACAGTCGGCCTTTTGCCTATGTTAGGTCGATGTCTGGAGTCATCCTTATGTAGCCGATTTACTAAGTCTTACGACGCGACGAACGACGTCATTACTCATTGCAAGTCAAGCTTCAAGTACCGGTTGATGACTTTAAATCCTAAAGCGTTACGTTTGAGCCTAACCTCACGCAGTCCCATACCCTCTAACTCTTGTTGGAGCGGTGTACGATCACTAGTTTCAGTGTAAGCTGAACGAGAATCCGTTCCCTAGTGGGTGCAAATCCGCCCCTTTTTCGCGCACCCAGCGCCACCTTCTGGTTCACTTGAAACACCCGTTCAATTGTTACGGCAACTGTGAAACCGGGAAGCTGTTCAGCATCATTAGTATAAACATATTAAACACGAGTTATGATGTGAACGGCAGGGTGTGAGCCACAACAGTGGTAAAAGTTTTGCAATAACCATGAAAATTTATTGTAAAAATCTTTTTGGCCTAATTCTACGCATGGTTTTCAACAATAAGGGTGATCTGGCATCATGTAGGTCAGTTTAGGGGCGGGGAGTGGCATATGAAGGCGCTCAATTAGAGTTCTCTATATCCCTAGGAGCGCCTAGCTTGTACTATTTCGGAACGGAATACCGAAGTCGTGGATGATATCGCTAATAACGGCAGTTCTGCACGCATTCACGTTCGCACCACCAAGCATAAATAGGTGCTCTCCTTAATGCTACTTCTGTAATTAACGACATAAATGTCCTCAAGTAGACGCAATGCATGTCTGTAACCATCGCCTCCTGTATTTTTACAATGCCAAACGCATCGCGCATTTCCCAATGGGAGTGAGTGGTACGCCTGCAGTGCCCACATGTCGCGAGGTGGGGCACCGAGCTGAACCGGGATAACGCAACCCTAACTGACTTCGAGAGTGGTTTGTGCCTTGTTGCCAAGTTAACGGTAACTTTTGCGCACTCGACACGGGGACACAGAAAAAGGGGACACAGAACCAACTAGCCCGCCTATCCATGTTATTACAGTTTGGTGCCAAGACAACCGATGTTTGAGATTGTCAAAGAAATGGCGCTCGCGCCACCACTAGAAAGCTGAGATTCGCGGTGGAGCATGTTCTGCCAACGTTGCCGCTCTCCACCACGCGTCGCCCCAAGCTGAACTGGTCACATGATTAAAGCGCTGGGAAGGCTACCCATTCCGGGAGGGTGGCCACAGTAGAAGGAGAGGGCATGGTTGGTTGGTCCGGGCTTATGCGTTTGGCATTGTAAAAATACAGGAGACGATGCTGTAACACACGGCTCTAACAGCATCTCAGACAACCAGCACTATTCCCTTTCCCTCATGTCTTTATCTTAGTCCTTTAAAGATTATCCTGGACACACCCTCTCCTGCACAGGTATAGTATAGGATGCACAGCAGTCCGGCGCTTTGGAGATGTATCACTCGATACTGGCTGATTGGCGTAAGCGACGCGGTCTTACGTGACCCTGTTTGTCGAGCATACCCCATGTTTCACTGAACGATTACCTTTTACAGTTGTCATGTGTCAGGGCACCCCCCGAAAGGGGATGCACCAAAACCCCTTAAAAAAGTGAAAAAAGAAAGAACAAAGGAACGGAAATTTGAAGTGCACGCCAGGAGCGCACCAATGAGCGAACGCCAGCACCGAAACACCCAGGTGTCATCGGCAAATATGGCAGCGCGCTGGTCATTCAATCGCAGAACACCGGGCAGGAGACCAGGGGCGTGATAAACATATATGGAAATGGGAAAGGCAAAATGCCAATGAAAGTGCGCCACGAAAGGGCCCAGAGCGGATAAAAGCGGAGCGCACAAAAAGAAGGGGGAGACAACAAACCAGGAGGCGGCAGGAGCACGTGAGCTTCACGGAGCTTCCTGGCTACATTACGCGCACCACGCAAGAAGGTCGAGATGTCTGCACCCTCGTCAGAAAGGACATTATAGCCGTCCAACACATTCTCACTGCAAGCGAGCACGATCACACGTTTACGGAACTAATCACCCAGAAACCCGGCAAAGAGCGCAGCACTTTAATTCTCAATGTTTACTATCGCCCGAAGAATTTAAGAGGCGGTCTCGTATCTCTTCTACCAGGTGATTATGAAGGCGGGCACAAGCCCCTTCCTTATAATAGGAGACCTCAATGCAGCTCATCCTGCCTGGGGGGTAGTCCTACTTTAATAACGGGGAAAGGAATTCGTAGACTGTTATGATGAAGAGAACGTGATGCTACTCACTAATCCCGCTGAACCCACAAGAGTGGGGAACAGCGTCTCGCGGGATACTTGCCCCGACCTCACTGTCGCTAAAAACGCCCCCCACTACTCCTGGCACAATCTGGAGGAATCCCTTGGGAGTGACCACATGAGGATCGAGACTGAGCTTCAGGGGTCCCTCTACCGAAGGCATCTAAGTGAACTTCGAATCACAGATTGGCATAATTTAGGGGAAATGCGGCAACATTGATGTTGCGGCAATTTTTGATGTCTCTGATGGGGTCCTTAGGGGTCTAAGGACCCCATCAGAGACATCAAAAATTGGGCACAGAAACTGTGAGAAGAAATTAAAAACCACACCAGAGTCCTTCAAACCACCACCCAGACCCCAGCTATAGACACCCATCTCTTTCATTTGTTGGAAGCTCGGCACAGCCTCACTAGGTGATGGAGGAGACAAAACACAACCGGAAGCTTAGCTCCGCATTGCAATACTGACGAAGGAGGCAGAGGCCCATGCAACGAAGCTCTGCCGGCAGAACTAGCTTGGAAAATGTGATGAGCTCCGAGGCACTCTAAGCACATCCAAAACCTGGAGTCTCCTCCGATACCTCATTAACCCGACAAAAAGCAAAGGAGAAACTAGTGAAACCATGCAGACAATCATTCATCAATTTCCGGGAACCACAGACGATTTGCTTCGTGCTCTCCAATGGCGCTACATACCCAGTTCACCCACTTTCTACCCGCCTCCGTACAATGGCTCCCCAAACGCTCACCTCGACCGCCCAATCACCGAGGCAGAGGTTAGGGCAGCCTTGCAAAAATCCATAAGAACATATCACCAGGAATGGACCAAATCACAAACAGAGCTCTGTCAAATCTTGATGACAACTCAATCTGTGCACTCACGGGATACATGAACGATTGCTGGGAGAGAGGCGCCATACCCTCAACATGGAAAGAATCCGAGGTCAGGCTTATCCAAAAGCCGGGCAAAGACGCAAGCATAGAAGATTCTGAGAGCGATTTCTCTTATTTTCTGTATTGGAAAGCTCATGGAGCATGTTGCTCTTAACAGACTACAGGGCTACCTTGAAGAATCCCAACGCATGCCGCACACAATGTTTCAACTCAAGACATTCTCCCGCAAATTAAAGAAGATGTTCTGAGCAAAGCCAACAAGCTCAACCCGAAGGCAATTTTGGCCCTCGACCTAAAGGGGGCGTTCGATAACGTCCAGCACGAAGTCATCCTCCAAAACCTTAATAACCTTGGCTGCGGGGAATGAATGTACGCGTACATTCGATACTTCCTAATGGGTCGTGTGGCTGTCATCAAAGTTGGGACATGAGCTCTCAACCCATCACGATTGGATGTAAGGGCGCTCCGCAGGGGGCGGTGCTTACCCCGCTTCTCTTCAATGTTGCCTCATCAACCTTGGAAGGCAACTGGATCAAATTCCAGGTCTGCACCACGGAATATATGCTGACGACATCACGATCTGGATAGGGGAAGCCTCAGAAGGCGAAATTCAAGACAAATTACAACAGGCTGCAGAAGTTGTCCGAACCTATGCAGCAAACTGTGTCCTCAAATGCGCCCCTCAGAAGTCAGAACTCCTACTGGTGCACAAGAGATCTCGACTCAAGAATGCCACTAAGACAACCATAGAAATAGAATTTGATGGGGTCCTCAGCAAACCCTCACTCTCCATTAAAATATTAGGCATGATTCTTCAAGAAGACTGTTCTAACTCTCAGGTGATTCGCAAACTGGACTCTTCGATCAGTCAAATCACCCGCATGCTACGCCGTATCACAAACAAGAAGCACGGAATGAAAGAACAAGACACGATTCGCCTCGTACAAGCTTTCGTTGTATCCAAAATTGTCTACACCGCTCCCTATGCCATACTCAAAACGTCTGAACGCAATAAGTTGGAGGCACTAATCAGGAAGGCCTACAAACAAACATCGGACTACCGATAAGCACATCGACCGAGAAACTGCTTAGGCTTGGGCTCCACAACACAATAGACGAGCTCATGGAAGCCCACCTGACCGCTCAGCAGCAACGACTCGCTAACACTACAACTGGCCGTCACCTTTTGCACCGTCTAGGATATTCAGTAGGGAATTCGGGGCCTGCCATGGAAGATATTCCCGAAGAAATTAGCGCGCTTTGTGGAAATATTTTGTTATTTGGTCTTATATTTGATGCTTAGTGTTGTGTATCTCCCTTCTGTAATGCATGCAAAGGCAAGCAGCTATCAAATAAATAAATAAATAAATAAATAAATAAATAAATAAATAAATAAATAAATAAATAAATAAATAAATAAAAATAAACAGAAATAAATAAACTTGCGAAGCCGTTCGCCTCCGACGGGTTGAGAACCTTACGCATTCAAACTTGACCAATTAAATATTTATTGTTTTATTCGTTGCAGTATGCAAGGTTTGCTGTATGAATACCACCTTTGCTATGTTATTGCTTTTAAACAAATTATAAAACTCCAGTCTAACGCCTTTCCTTGCGTGAACACAGACGGATACAACTGCAGCCACCTGAAGCAAGGCGTCATTCGAAACGCGTCTAGATTTTTTTTTTATCGTAGTACGACATTAGAGGAGAATTACATTCTTTTGGGCTATTAAGTGGTGTGCACGTAACTGATGAAAACAAGATAAAAACATATTGAAAATGAAAGCACTTGTTCGATCTGTCCTAGGATCAGCCCTGTGAAAGATCATTAGAAAAGTTGATCGAGTAGAAAATTTCTTTGCAAGAAAAATGGGCAAATACTGGACATACTTTTTGTGTGAAGGAAATTATATGGAATGCTCCTCAGTTTTTGTGTAATACCAAGACGCTTCGTAAAGGCGTTCGCGTCGGTTTTATATACAACAAAACTGGTCAAGCAACTGTTGTAAAAATAGCTGATTTATTCAGAGTATGAAAGTGGTCAGCAAAAGTGTGCTAAATAAAATTGGATAAAGGCGGCACTTTCATCTTTGTAAAATTCAACAGAAGGTATCAGGACATGGACAATACATCTATTTCAGCTCTACAAAGAACTGAATATTTTCTGCATTCGACAGGAAAAGAGGCACAGCAATTAAAGGGACAACGATTTGTGAGCACTGTTTAATAAATGAATTTTCGTGTCAACTGACGCTGATAATTAAGCAAGGCTGCGCTGAAGGCTGGACGGCTGGTGGTTGCGCGCGGGCTCACTTTGATGTGGCTGCATTGGACCCAAAATGCTGGGTTTCTGCTGCTGCACAGCGCGAATGAGTCATCTGCTTGCGCGACATGCACTGACCAGCCTCAGTACAGATAACGTACTGTGGCTGAACTCCAATGCCCGTAGCACGGCCGTATTGCCGGCAGCTTTAGTCCGGCTGGAGTCCGACGGCCGCATCTCGGCTGTCCTCCGGTGGCCGTACTTCGGCCGTAAGCGGGTGCCTTTGAAATGGCTGGAGCCGTACGGCTGGAATCTGGCCGTATGAACGTAAGCCAGTCTACTGGTCGACAGACACTGGCCGTTGGACAGCCATGGGAGTACGGCCGTATACGGCCAAAAGGCCCACATTTGGACACAAGCCGATCATGGCTGCTGGAAAAAGGCCGACCAGAAAATTACCGACCAAAGTTTACCGGCTAAATTTAGGCGAACAGTCCTGTGCTGCCTGGGACACTGATGCCACTAGGGCTTGTTAGGTATCAAATTCAAGGTCTCGATGAGGGGAATCACTTGGGACAAATAAGAATTGCTTCCTGGTTACAGTCATGAGATAGTCACGAGAGTACTAGATTGGGTTAAAAGTCAAACTGATGCCAGTAGGGCTTGTGAGGTGTCAAATTAAATGTCTCGATGAGGTGAATCACGTGGGACAAATAAGAATTGCTTCCTGGTAATAGTCATAAGATAGTTGGATGAGTCATAAATTAGGGTATAAGTGAAATTGAGGCCAGAAGGGCTTGTTAGGTACCAAATTAATGGTCTATATGAGGGGAATCAGGTGGGAGAAATTAAAAATTGTTTCCTAGTTATAGTGATGACATAGTCATGTGAGTTATAGATATGTGTAAAAATCAAAGTGATGCCCTACTGCTTGTTACCACCTGCCCGAATGTAAAAATGAAGTTGCACCTGAGAGAAAGGGGCTGATGGTGTGTAGAAAAATTGTGCTAGGAATGTATGATCGCGCTGGTAGTGAAAGCGACGACCCAATATCTGCACAAGATCCCTGCATCCGAAAATCCAAAGTCGCCCATGCGTCCTTCGGAGAAAACTCGATTTTAAAGCGAGCCGCTGCAGACATGTTCAGTTTATGCTTCCTTCAAGCTCACCTGTTCTAATGCTGTAGTCGGGTGGTCGTTTTAGAATGCTCTTGAGCACTCCCGAAAGCGACTCCGTGTTCGGGTGATCGAAATCGAGTGCTCGACGTATGTTCGGTTGGTCGTCTCAGAGCGTCGTCTCCCACTCCGAGCGCCTCCGACTGCTATGAAACCGAAGTGGGGGCGCCGCCGAAATCTGGAGGCGATCGGTTCACGTGACGTCGGCCGCCGCGGCTCGCCCTGCTCGCTCATACATGCCTGCCTAGTCGGTGGCGTTCGCTGAGGCCTAGCCAGCGGTTTGCTGTGGGAGTATTTCGACATTTTTGCTTCTCGTGCTATTACTGAAGGCATCTCCGCATCATGTCGAAACGGAGACGCCTATTGAATGCAGGGGAACCTTCTCCGCTGCTTTTGCAGCTCGAAATCGACGCCGAGGAGGACAGCAGCTCAGACGACGAAGACTGGCACGTTTACGCGACAAAGTTCGCCGAAGTGCTCGCCGCACCGCTTTCTGGGCTGATGTCGGGGAACTTTGGCTTGGACCTAACGCATCCGATCTTTATGCCGCCATTTGTTGAAACACCTTAGCCGGCCTCGCTGTGAGCAGTTGCCATATTGGGCGCGCAGCGGCGCCACGGTCGCGTGCTGCTCCAAGATCGGGTACGCGTTTGGTTGGGGAGCGGTGATTCTTGCTCTGATTGGGGTAAGCGGCCGCATCGGCGTACTCCGAGTCGGAGTATCAGAGCGACCACCCTAATACAGCATAAAGAAAGATTTTGTGCGTCTTACATTTTTCTGGGACTTTCTGTCGCGTATCTCAATGGGAAAAGAATGAGCTCTTCAGGCCGAGATGTCATCGCACCTGCGGGGCTTCCGAATAGGACGTTATCTACCGCTGCGCGATCGTGAAAGGCAGCCAGAGCTTTGACTCCACCCCGGGCAGGAGTCGTTTGCTGAAACAAAAAAATGGCTGTTTGGATGTTTTCACACGAAATAGACATCTTTGCCGAAATCAGCGTCAAAAAATTATAACGGAATGCCACCAATGAATTTTTTTTTCAAAAGCTCTGTAGCCGCCCTCTAGAACATCTAGAGTTTTGATGTTCGGAATAGTTTTTTTTTTTTTTCGATATTATCCTAAACCAACATTAAAAATTTTTCACACCCTTTACTGTTTTATGGAAAGTGACATCTATACTTAGGTGGCATTTCCTTGCAATTCGAATTAACGCGTTTACTTTATATATAAAAATAAATGCGTTCATTTCGTTTGCCTGTTTATTGCTACTTTGTTACTCGAGGCTGATATGCCATGTGGAAGAACGTAGCCCAAACACAATAATGTACCAGGATGGTAAACATATCTATGTGGCTTAGTAAACAAATATACACAAGATAAAGTAGCCCGCTACGGAAGCAGGTTTACATCCGCAGTCAGTCTTACGGCATTAGCTGAAAATACCATCCTCTGCCAGTGTTGTACGGAATGGCGTTCCTGGAACTATTTCCTTTTTGGAGGAACGAATTAATGGCACCGCTCCATTAAAGGGGTCGTGAAGAGAAAATGCATTTGTCTTTGCTTAATTTTGTCTGCTTGAACGATCTTTCAGGAACATAAATTCCAAATATTTTCACAATTAATTGTTTGTGGAATTTAGGAAGTGCCGCTGAAATTCTCAGTTTGAAGCGCATAGCAAGTGCCCATGCGTGCGCCGTCGGTCCGCAGCGCACCTAGAATGACGCCACGCCAAGTACATTCGAGAGTTCAACGCGGTTCAATGTTCTTTGTGTTTAATGTTCTGCAAAGCTGCAAACCCGATATTTTAAAAGTAATGCATCTTTTATTCGCTGCCAAAAAACACTTTCTATCCACGTGAGCGGTGTCGTGACCGCTTCAGATGTATGGCAACCATTGCAGCAGAACTCAGAACTACTGGGTGTTTGTACAGTTTGTAGCCAGTCGCCCTGCTGAATTTCACGTTCTTTTGCCGAATTCTCTTCGGAATCTTGCCTTTTTTGGATGAAATGGCCCAAGACCGCTCAAGCAAAACAAAAAAGTGCGCCGTGCGCGATTTCAACGTTCGGCCTCCGGGCCAGCCCAACGTTACGGCCAGCCTAGTCGGACACTTTATCCACTACACTATCGACGTGAAAAGCGCACGCGGCGAAAAACTGCTCCATAAAAGCCTCTTCGCATTTGTAACCCAGACGTCTGTCGTGTTTTCATAAATTCTGATCAACCCAGAGCTTTAACCGCCAACTTACTGTTGAGCGCTTCTGCAGTAGGCCAAAGTGGAGCGTATAAAATCAACGAAACAGCGTTAACAGCATTGTTTATTGCAGGAAACAGGAAAGCAATCGTCGAACTGCGTGATGGTGGGACTCGGTGACTCGGCGCTGTATCGCTGCTTCTGGCTAGTTATTTTTGCGCTTGATGAGTGAATTATGGATGGTTTTTAAGTTCCGACTATTCGACGTTCCTTCGATAAACGTGTTTACGTAATAAATTATCACTTTAAGAGTTCAGTCATTATCTCGTTAGATCAGAAGTTTCACGTTCGCGCAACTCGCATTACAGGCTACGTGAGACAGACGTCGGCAAACTTGCGCAAGAATATCGGTTTGCAAAACCACATTTTACACTCATGCAAAACAGCGTAAACAGTTTACGAATGCCCCGTGTAGATTAAACGTGGTTACTTCTGCCTGTGCTACTCGCCGGCGTTGTTGACTGAACGTTCGACCATGTTGATCAGTCGTATCAGAGATCAGTCAGACATCTCCCGTTCAGTTCCAGGGCGAGTTTCATCATGGCGCCGATGTTGTAGCTTTATCTGACCCTTTCAAGCCCGCTCTATGCCGACATATTGTGCAGACGAGGGAGAACTATGATTGGCTTCTTACTGACTTACTGAAACGTCACTTCACGAGTTGAGGAGGAAAGCCTCGGTGAAACCGTAACTGCATTTGTTTACCTATTTGCCGATGTCGGGCAACAAAAGGGGTGTTCATTGTTTGTTTATCAAGGTTCAACGGTTAGTATCACACACACAAAACAGTTTTTTTGAAAATCTCTTCACCACCTTTTGAGGGTCGGTAGAACTGTAACGGTAACTCTTCATGTTTATGAAGAAACGGCAGGAACGGCGTTCTTTCTGCAAACCTTACATCACTAAGATCTGACTGTTTTTGATACCAAGGCTGGAGTACAAAAATCCACAAGTGGCTACTTCGTTTCTCTTTCTAAAAGATGGCCAGTTCACCCGCCTTTAGCGGAACGAGCTTCCTCGAAGGTCAAAGCTAGAAGAATAACGACGCAGCCGACAGCGGGCCGCAGTTTGTGCTTGCTTTTATGCCGGTTGAGCTTACGCGGCATTCGACGGGTGATTAGTGCAGCCGCGAGAGTGCTTTTCACTTATCCCCGCTTATCTGGGAAGGCCAGGCATGCGCGTCTGGTGCGATAGAATTATTTCCAACCGGGGAAAGGTTACCTAAGTCTGAGCGGCGCTACAGGTACCTTGTGAAATCACCCTATCTCTGTATTGTCAGGAGTAATTACTTCATTAGGGCGCACGAGGCATGGGTGCGTTATTCTCGGAAGAGTTGCGCTGGTTGTGAGGTCATTCCAAGGGTCACCGGCTATCAATAGAGCTGGGCGCGCCGCAGTAGCTTGGTATGTTGTTCTGCTCGACGTTACAGAGTACACACGCAGTTCTTCACGGCGCGGTATGTCGCCAATCTGGTGGGACGGTCGACGGGAGGGCCAGGTCCTTTTATATTGCACGGGACGTGTTGACAAAGGGCAGTAATTTCGTACTTGTTGGGCCTAATTTCGTCGCGCGCCGTACAGACAATACCTGAGAGAGGCCGCCCGAAGGTCGACGGCCAGCGTGCACAGTTGCTTATCGAAGATCGATTGTGAAAATCCTCACCACAAGTTTTTGTAGAATTTTTTTTTTTCGTTTTTGCACGTGCGCAATGATATGCCTGCCTGTATTTAGGGGTGTTTCTGCGTGGAATAATAGGTAGTGGCAAGTCTGCACCAGTCCTCGTGTACTTCTCTTTGTGTGGTGTCTTCCTCAGCGCAGCTTACACATTTTGCTAAGTGCACCAACTCTCCCAACATTAGGTCCGTCTAAAGTACCTACTTGCCTCGGCTTCTGATGTGAATTTTACCTAAAATAGAAATACACTTTTTCTGTAAAAGGGAATTTAGTTTGTTTTAAAACAATAAAAGTTTGAAGATATTCTGGCGAATTTGCGTAGTAATCTTGCAATTCTGCGAGTTTTTAAATCGCCACATCTATCATTGTCGAACGGCATCTTTTCACCCTGTAAACTCGCAGGACCAAAGCGAATGTCATTTATAGCTAACTGTCGTTCGCGTTGAATTACATTAAAAACTTATGTATTGTTCCCTTCGACGCACTTTCTTATGCAAGAAATTTAATTATGTTCCTCCATGCGAGTAGCTTCCTATTTGCACATCTGAGGTGCAGTAACCTTACTGCGCATCTGTAAGACATAAGTGGAAAGTGCCGTATGTGTTGCACTCGGAAACGGAAAAAAATGTCACGGAAAAAATGGGCCCGAAAAAAATGGGCCCAGGAGAAAAAGCCCTCGCAGAAAATGTTTCCCAAAAAAATGGTCGTCGCGACCATCTAGGAAAAATTGGTCCCATGCTCTAGTCGGACGTGTTTCCATTAAGGTTAGTCAGAGATACAACTTTTTTGGGTGTTTTGATTTTGTCCAGTGTTGTACACGTTCCTTTTAAACAGGAGCGAAAGCTCGTTCCTCGTTCCTTACCAATTTTGAAACCAGTTCTCGCTAAAAGTTCTTTATTGCGAAAGGAACGCGTTTCAGTTCCACGTCGAACATTGGAAGGTGTCGTAACATTAACGTTAAATTTCTTTTTTTTTAATTAAAATATGGTGTCGGATAACCCTAAGGTGAATTAAAGTGAGAAATGTAAAACTCCCCAGCCACGCACATCATCTTAATATCAACACCACCAGGAAGAGATTTTTAATTTGTCTCACGTAATTCTCCTCATCGAGACCTTTAATTTGATACCTCACAAACCATAGTGACATCATTATGACTTCTAACTCAACCTATGACTCACGTGACTATCTCATGACTATTACCAGAAACGAATTTTAAATTCGTCCCATGTTTTTCCCCTGATCGAGACCTTTAAATTGACGCCTCAAATCCTTCCTGGCATCACTGTCACTGTTAACCGAATCTATGACTCACATTATTATCTCATGACTATAATCAGAAAGCATGTTCTAATTTGTCCCACGTGATTCCTCTCATCGAGACCTTTAATTTGATACCTCAGAATCCCTGATCGCATCACTTTGACTTTTAACCCAATGTATGACTCGCGTGACTGTCTCAAGACTATAACCAGCAAACAACTTTTCATTTGCCCCACCTGATTCCGTTTATTGAGACCTTTATTTTGATTCTTCACGAGCCCTAGTTACATCAATTTGAACTTTTCCCAATCAATGACTAATTATTCATTAAATAACCTAAATTAGGCAATAAGGGTAATGAACGCGTGCGGCACGGACCCAATTTCTGGCAAAGATGCGTGTCATATGAATAACATTATCACGGTAACGAGCGGTTGCACTGTTAAACAACAGGGAAACACCCGTTCTCCACATGTACACGCCAGGGCAAGTCCCGACCATTTTTGCGATTTTCTTCGGCTGGTGGCGCTGTTGAATGGCGCAGCAGCGCTACCTGTTCCACGTTCGGGCCCCTATAAATAATATATCGTTCATGGAATAAGGCTGGCACAATTCTCGCCTAGCCGCAGCATTCTCACCCTGCAGACAACCCTTGAAAAGTACTATGCGAGCACCCTTTATTGAATGGAGATAAATGACAAAATATAAACGTAAATTTTTGCATCCCTTCAAAGGCCTGTGCTAGAAATTACAAAAAACCGAGTTTTTAGTGCATAAACCTGTATTTGGAGCAAATATGAGCCGTGAATTCGAAACAATTTTAGTAGACTTGGTGATTAAAATTTGTTGTTAAGCTTTCAATACAATTACCTTTTCTAATGTGACCTATCTCTGTTCTCTGCGATCTCCGCGGCGTTTTGGTCAATTTCCGATCGCCGCTTCCCTTCCAGACCGCTAAGAATGGATGCTTTAGCAAAGCTGGCGTGAAGAGCAATGCGCCCCCCCCCCCTCCCCCTTCACAGCCCCACGCCATTTTTGTTGCGAGCATTGAGAAATTACACACACGTCCACTAGTATGCACTTTGTCGCCTCACCGCTGTAGTGACCAAGCAAGTGTTGCGTCCACTGCAGCGCGTGATGCGCACGGATTATCTCCATATCTTTCAACGCTGCTAGCAGCCTGCTTCTGGGGTGCCGGTGCTGCCTTTGCTTCCCTAAAAAAGGTTTATATCCATTAGGTTGGGTGGAAAAATGCAAGTATTTTGCGAAGCGCTCAACACCTACGCCATTGACTGATATTGAGTTGTCCGTGCGGGGGTCATACCCATAAAACAGCATGTACCATCAGCTGTGGATTAGCCAACGCTTCGACGCATGGCATACCGTAAAGGTACGTGCGCACTAACGGCACCATGCCGTGCCGTGCCGTGCGCCATTTTTCGATGGTGGCAGACGCTCAAGTCCTCTCCTTGCCCGGCGACGGCTTTTTTTTTTTTGCCGCAGAGCTAATGGCCCTGAACCCTATTTCTACCGTGCCGCACAGCACAGAGGCCAATTTGCCATGGCGGTTGTGATAACGACATGTCGCACCAACCCATTCCCACTTCTCCACCGCCTCTTTCGCGAGCACACTCTGTTTTGGAAAGCACACTCTGCACACTAGAGCACACTCTATCTTGAGGGGGCATGGAAGAACCTGAGAGCGAATCAGAAAAGGGGATAAACCTCACTCGAGACTGCCCCCGTAGGACGGGTTAACCCTGTGGCCACCGCTACTTTGAGTTGGTGTCCGGTTTTCCGGCGTGGCGATGAAGCGTCACAGTCTGCCGAAGGTGCATGGGCACGGAAACTCGCCACTGTGTGCACGTATCTTAAGGCTTTGATGTCCTCGTACATGTAATACCAGGCAATACAAGGTCTCATGCCGAACCCTGACCCTACGAGCCCCTTTATTGGCGGGATTTATGTTTTCTTGCTACTTAGGGGAACGCCCAACTGCCTGGCTTTTAGCGTAGAACCAAATGTAATTCTGAGTCCCTGAACTTGTTTCCGAGCGATCTGTCGAATTGACAACCGCTGCAGCGGTTTGCGAGTTTCCAGTGCCTATCGCAAACTGGCACGTACTTGGCACCTCTTCATGGGTTAACCAGCGTTTCTTGTGCGTGGTGTGAAAGCCGTAGTCTGGTTTTTCGTGTTCTCTGCTGTGAACTGGAGTACAGTGTGGGCACGTATTTTAAAACTAAATCACTTTAACGAACAAGGAATGCTGTTTCGCTGCACCGGGCGTGCAGCACCGACATACTAAAGCGGTTCGGAAACCTTTCGAGGTGAAGGGACGAGCTGCATATAGCCGACACGGCGGAGGGCCGGACGGCAAATGGGGAAGGCGGGCGGATGGGCGGAAGGGGCTTTGCAGGAAAAGAAAAAAAGGTCAGCGAATTGACAGTAATAGATGACCATAATTGAAAATAATCTGGATAAGTGTGAAGATGGGTGACAACGCACACTGGAAGCGATCAACTCTCTTTTCGTGTCTCTGGTTCATTCCATTTGAGGTAGAAACTAGCGTGTCGTCCTACAGAAAGGAAGTGACATGGGGAGGGGGGGAAGGTTCTGACGACATGCTGGGGGCTGCTAAATATTGCTGCATGGGCCACATGCGGCCCGCGAGTCGCAGGTTTCCGGCAGCTGTACTAGCGGGTAATCAAAGTAAGTAGTCAAGTGACCGCCATGTAACCACACAGCTGGCAACTGAGCGGGAACGGCATTGTAGATATTCAGGAGACGGATAACCACAGGCAGTAACAACAATGGTGGTCATGCGCTTCTGGGCTATTTTTTGCTCACACACAGTTAAATGTTCCTGTAAACGCTGTTTGAAGTCTTGTCGCTTCCAGTGTTGCGGAGTTACCATTCCGAAATTGGAATGACTCGGGATTCATTCCACCTTTTCGAGATGCCGGAATTGAATGGGAATGTAATGAGGACAACGCTTGGAGGGATGGAATGGAAATGGAATTAGGCGCCTTTTGCGGGGAATGGATGGGAATGAAATGGTGATTTTCAGACGATGGTGTGGCCATCTATGGAGCCTACGGCTGCTTAATTAGTCTGTGGCGATGCCTGCGTCGGTATATCTCAAAGGGAGCAGCGGCGATGAAAACGATAATGCATACCCAGCATCTAGAGTAACTGAATCCGCGCAGCCTGCCGCAGCGCGTGTGAAAATAAAGTTCGAGCCGCGCAAGCTCGCCTGCCGGTGGCTCCTTTAGGTCGGCTGTGCTTTGGCAGGCTATTTGAGGCATTGCTTACTCTGTACAACTGTCCGTGACACCGATTGCAGACCGCCGTCTCAATGGCAGGAGCAGTGTGGCCAGGCCAGCAGGCGGGGAATAGCATGGAGAAGTTAGGGGGGGATATACAATGACTTTAGTTAATATATAAGACAATGAATTGATTGATTGATTGATTGATTGATTGATTGATTGATTGATTGATTGATTGATTGATTGATTGATTGATTGATTGATTGATTGATTGATTGATTGATTGATTGATTGATTGATTATGGGGTTTAACGCACCGACGCTACTCAGCCGTGCCGTAGTGGAAGGCTCCAGATTAATGTTGATCACCTGGGGATCTTTAACGTGTGCTTAAATCTTGAACACACGGGCATTTTGCCTTCCGCCTCCATCAAAAAAGCGGCCGCCGCACACGGGAATCGAACCCGCTTCCTCGTGCTATATAAGACAATGCAGAACACACATCTGCCGAAAGGCGTTTGTTTGTAACAATTGCGGCTCCATAGCGCCTTCTTTGCGTGTGCTTTGACAGCTCTCAGCAGTGCGAAAACGTGCTTTGGTTCAATCGGAATGTGCAGCCTCCTCCTCCCGTTGTGCCAAACTTCTCCGTGGTTTGGTTGCTGCGCTTCTGTGCGCGTGATCTTTGCGCCTGGATACAACGTACCGGATTACTGAAGCCTTATTTGTTGGCTTGAAAGTTGGAGCATCGCCACTACTTAGGTAGGAAGGTCTCATTTCAAAAATCTGATCAGGTCCTCGCACCTATTGGTTGCGCGTTCATTGAAGCAAACTGTCCGACCGTACTTCTTTATATTGACAGGGCTCCCGTCACGATATGGTTCTGTCACTTCAATTGAGAGGGTCATAAATAATGTCCAGTATTGAACCGATTGCTCTGGTGTAGTGCCAAAGCAATAAAGAAGCGCAGTGAAAGTCAATGTGGAAGCGGTGGCAACTTTCCTACGGTGTATGCAAAAACTGTTAATGGTGTTCCGTGCCGCTGTCCTCCCGTCTCGCGTTGGAACGCAGCATTAGGGTTCAATGCTGTAAATTCACTTGACATAATTCAAGTAAGCATTTCAAAAGCGTGTACATGTGAGCAAGATCCGCGCGACATGCCTGTGAGTTGTCCACAGCATACTAATTACGCTGGTATGACGGCACGCAAAGCAGATGGCAAGATAACACGCCACAGTCTCTGCAATAAAATGGAAAATGCAGATATCAACGTAATAGCTGCTTCATCTCGCGTTGCGCGAGAACAAACCGTTAAAACATGGTATCTTGCAAATACTATATATGTAGTGGAATCCCGCTACTTATTATTATGCGAAAATGGCAGTGGGGCACTGCCCCTTTTTAAAGCTAAATCTTTTTCAGTGGGACCGATCGCATTCTGCCGAAATACTAATTCAGTACCCTAAGACCAGGTGGGCGACCGAAAAGCTGTAATAAGGTCTCTAGATGAAGAAGGAGCACAGAAGGAGCAGGAGTACAGTAGTAAATGAAGAAGGAGCACAGTAGTAAACATTTATCTCATAAACCACGTAACGGTGTACACTTAGATCGTTCGTAGTTGCGTTCACTTAGTGCACGAAAAATGGTTGCATGGGTACCTTCTCCGCTTGCGGTTTGGACGTCAGATGGTTTGACATTCCAGTAGACGCATTTTCAGCGAAAGTTGGAAGAACTTTTAGCTTTCGCCTTTCTCTCTACTTTCATTAAGAAGGGACGGTAATTTTTTGCATTGTGTAGTTGTTCTGCACAAGATATGTAACCAACCGGCTACCACCTCCCCACTTCGATGAAAAGTGACACATTTTGCATACATTTGCCGTTTTCAACCCATATGATAACGTCCGATTTATGTTGCATTCGTCGGTAACTTGATATAGCATCTGAGGCAGTTTTCACGTTGAGGAATTAAAGGAATGGAATTAAACTTTCGTCCATTCCAGGAGTGGGAATAGGCCAACTTCTGCCATTCCGAGGAATTTGAAAGGAACGGAATCATGACAAGTTTTAATTCCTCGGAATGGAATTGGAATGAAATGTCATGCCCATTCCGCAACACTGGTCGCTTCCAAGACTTGTTTCTGGCACATTCTGCAGGAAAGAACCAAATATTGAAACTTAAAACCTACATAGCTGATGACACACGAAGTTTCTCTCAAGTTTTCTCGCCATCGTCATACCGTCGAGTCGTATGTAGCAATAAGCTGTTTTCGCCAAGATAAAAGCGCTTTCCACCCGTAAAGAAAACTTTTCCCGTTTTGCTTGGTTTTTGTTCCCCCTCCTGGGCGTGTGGGAAGCGTAACTTGCAAGCAACTGAGAGGAGTTTCTAGCAAGTCGTCAGACGACTCAGTAGTGATGGCAGGCGGCCGGAATAATCAATAAGGGGTAGATTGGTTAAAGTAATTTGTTATGATATGCATTTTTCTAGTCTCACTAGACTATGCACCGTATGCATGCCCTTAATTTAAATCATATCTTAAGCTACTGTTTGCGAATGAGATCTTAGAGCCATATTTCTAGGGGAATGATTTCGTGGCCGTCGCCGCTATCATGTGTTCAACGTCCATTCAGTGTTTGAGCAGCATGGTAGCCTAGTTCTCGCTAGAGCGTCGAAATTTCGCGTAGCCTATAATGACAATAACTTATTTGAAACACTGCGACGACAAGTTCAATGAGAAAACGGGGAGATACTGTGACCAGTTCACTTTTTTCGTCCCGTCTGGTCGGCGTACTCTTCGTCGCTGGAGTAAACCTTTTATATGTGAAACATCATCATTATAATACCTGAAATAAATTATTTGCAATTATCCCCGTCTTTCTGGTCAACGTACTTGTAGCCACACCGGCAAACCTTTATAGCTTGGAATGGTTGAGGCCCTAAGGTAAACGTTTAAAAAAGAGGCAGGACCTTCCGTCTGCCCTGTCTCTTGTTGTGAACGTCGGCCTTCGCGCCTCAACTTATCAAAACTGCATTCAGACGAGATATCCCTGCAGCACGTCGTAGTCAAACATTTATGTGTGCATTTTTTTCGATGCGCGTTTTCCCGCCGTGAGGCAGGATCAGCGGCGCCTTATTTTCTGTGGTCACGATGACTGACTAAACGCATTATCCAACCCTCTGATACAGTGCAACTGTTTATCGGATAAGTATATCAAGTCAAAATAGGGTATTAGGATATGGTGGAAAATTTCCATTCTCTGCATGTCGTCGGCGTTGCTGCTGGAAAACGTAACAAACTAATCTTTCCCAAGTACTACGGTGTTCATGGGAACAATATCTAACGTCTGCTCGACAGACTGGTGGGTTATATTTATGACAGAGGGGTATTAGATCGCATGCACTAGAGAAAAATCTCATTGAAAACGTTGTATGTAAAGACATCTTTATTACTTTTTTACAGCCAGATAACTATTCGACCATTGCTGCAAGAACAAAATAAAATAAAAAAATATTCCTTACGGTTTTATAGGAAAGGGAAAATTTACCTCAGGGAAAAGGAAAACCCTGGTGTTGGGGTGAAAAAGGGTATATTGGGGAAAAAACCCGGGGAAAAAAAAGGTGGGGGGTCGGGATCCTTTTTCAAAATCAAATTCAAAAAATAACCCCCGGTTTCCGATTAAACGTCCCAAAAAAAATTATATTCAAAGGGTTGGAAATTTAAATTGCCATTTTAAAATCCCCAAAATTTAAACAAAAAAATTTCCCCCAAAGGTTAAATTTTCCCAACCACAAGTAATTTTTAAGAATGGCCCAATTCTAAAAATTTGGGAAAATTTAAATGGAATTAACCAAAATTTTGGGCCCGGGGTTCAAAAGGGGCCCCCCCAAAAAAAAAAACCCAGGGCCATGAAAAAACCTCACCATTTTTTTAAAAAATAAAAAGAACTTTTGTGAAGGCCAAAAAGGGGGGTCACGAAAACGAACCCGGGAAAAGTTATAAGGGTTCGTTTAAAAAGCGTGAAAAAGAATGGGCAAAAATTTTTTACCCAATTAAAAAAGGTCTAAAAGGGTTTTTTTAAAAGAAAGAAAACCCACCTCTTTTTAAAGGGTTTCCTTTTAAAAACCTTTTCCTTTCCTTTTTTTGGGCCGTCCTTAAACCGGAATCCAAACCGTCACCACCCAAAGCTCATCAAGAAAGCCCTGGTTTTGGGAAAGCGTTTTTCTCCCACCCCAGCGGCCGTCCGCCTCAGCGTGGGTTTTGGGTTGGTGTCCCCGTTTGGCAAAAAAGGTTTTCCTACAAAACGCTACCTTACCCGTTTTTTGGGGGGTTTTTATATTAACCTTTTTTTTTACTCATACCACGATTCTCGTTACAAGATAGGGGTGCACCTCGTCAAAACCCGTGCATCCCGTTTTAGTGCGCCGTTGGTTTACTCTGTGCCTTCTCTGGGAGGTCTTTTACCGGACTGATAAAGCGGTCCGAACAACCCCATTGCATGCCGGTTTTTTTTTTTTTTTCAGTTTCCCAATGTCTTTTTGACATGCCGCAGGCAGCTTTTACCGAAGCACCAAAAAACAAGGACCCGAAGAGGAAGCGCTTTTCGGATAAACAGTGCGTGCGCTGACTGAAACAAAACAAGACACGTACGATACTCCCCCGCGTGGCTGATAACGAATTTCTAACCGGTGCATTCGGGATCCCGAGTTCTCCCCGCCTTAAACTGTCGTTCGGACGTGCGGCCCAAAGAAACAACTGCGACGTGCAGTCAGCCGAGCGCAAAACCGGAAATGGTAAGAGACGTAACCTTGTGTGGCGATGCATCATAGGAGTGAACGCGCGCGCGCCGTCATCAGCGAGTAGAAGGTTGAAAAAGAGCAGGAAACGTGCCGCGCCGGCAGTGCGCGGTTTTCAGTTTAGAATTTTTTATATAATGACCATCTGTTTAACAAAATTCTTTGAGGAGTTGATTACTCATACGTTGCTTTATTTGGTTATATGCACTTTCATTTAGCGGCGGTGGGTTCTTCAGGGTCACCTTTAGCAGTCATTATGGTGATACATTCCACATAATCTACACCGTGGCGGTATAGAAACCAACGCCGTTCGCATTCTTTCCATCCGTACGAGGTCTCTCCTGCGCTACATGGCCTGGGTCTCGGCGCCTGTGGCGTTTTACTCACGATACGCTTTTTAAGGCAAATTGACCTGGGAAGGTATAGCTTCAGTTTGTGGGACTGTAATTTTAAAGCAAATGATACCGTTTATAAACAACTTAAATGGTCCTTGAAATACCCTCCGCCGATACATGAATGTGCATATAACAAAACCAGCAACGTATTATTACTCATCTTCTGTAAGAAATTTGTTAAAGAGAGGCGTATTAGTTCAGAAATTGTAAATAAAAAGTGCCCATTGTCGCCGCATCGCGTGTCCCCCTCTTCTCACCATTATCTCCGTTGTTGGCAGCGCGAGCGTTCTATCCCATCATGCTTCGCTCCTCAGAGCTGGCGTTTCCCACCAGTTCAGGATTTTCGTTCCGAGTACGGCGCGTTGCGAGTGCTGCTATCGGCGACACGTCGAAACAACGGTTTAAGGCGGGGAGAACGTGTGGCGATAAATTCACCGGATAGGAATGTTTTATCAGCCGCACAGGGATGTCCCGTACTTTTTCACACCACCCGAGCACTGTTCACCCGGAAAGTGCCGACTCAAGTACTGCCTCGATGGTGCGGGGCCTTATTTTGCAGTGTTGCGGTATCTCCTACTAGTGGCATGTCTAAAAGACGTTTGAAAGGGACAGATAACCAGGGCTCGAAACGCGCTAGTTCGCACCACTTAACCATCGTGATATACGGTTTTCCTGAGAAGACAAAGAGCATACCAGCGGCGTAATCAAGCAGGGTGCACGCGTGAATTGACAGGCTGCACCCATGTCGTGCAAAGATATGCATGGAAACCGAGTAGAGAAGGTAAGTATAGACGAAAACGATCCCCTACTAGTGTGCGATATGAAACGTTATATAACCAAAGCTGCCACCGCTAACCGCCGGCGCTGAGCAGGCGACGGTTCTCTTTGGCATAAGTGCGAGAAATTGCCTTCTAATTGCAGGATCTCTGATTCGGGATCCACATGAAAGGATCAATGACGTAGATGCGTTTAAATGGCCGTTGTCCAAAAACAGGCAGCAAAGAGCGGTAAACTGCGCGACGAAGTTTTGCAACAAAAGTTTGAGCTTTCCGCTGGACGTAAAAGAGTAATACTTTGCACAGATGTCGTCTACAACCGACCCTTACGATTTTGCTTATTGATTTAATATGGTCGAAGCGCCTTTCAGTGCTCTTTTAAATTTCTGAAAATAACTGCGTCTGCGATGCTTTCAATAGCTGAACATCGATGCAACAAACTCAGAATAAAAAACCACAAGGAAGTGTTTGTGAAAAGAAACTCTTATGGATCACCACGCAAACATAACACGTTGGACTATCACTCACGAGGAAGTCCCAGATGATATCGGGCGATTCAAAGAAAGTCTTGGACTACGATTGGGTACAGCAACCGGCTATCGGCTGCGGTCTCCTCTAATTTTTATCATACAATTGGCTTTCTGGGCTTCAAAATTCAATGTATCCTTATTTGCGCTTGCTGCCCGCAATTATTTCACTAGGAAGTTGTAATTGTGTATCTAACATCAGCTATGTTGCCTTCATCATTTTACCAATGCGGAACATAAAGAGAAGGCAGTCACCATGTGCGGCTGATGAGGTTTGTCGCATCCACGTACTCTCCCCATATGCAGGCTTCACCTCCGAGCACTAGCGACTTCTGCTCGGCCGTACCTGCGGAGTGACGAAACAGTTGCTGACTCGACGGTTCCTTCAAAAAAATGGGCGCAATGTTGTGCGCCTCTAATTTGTACGCCTATTTCACATAGTAATATTTTACTTTCGCACGTTTTATATTAACTTAGCTTGTAGTTTTCCTTTTTCATTATCTTACACTGCGTGTTCTCGGGATTAACCAAATTCATCAAAAAGATAGTAGAGAGCGAGATTTAGAATACTTAAAGGAAATGGATAAAACCGCACACGCGGGTTTGCTCCGAGAGCTACGAGGTACCATGAACAAGCATTGCGCATTCCTAGTTCTCAAGCATTTTTCAAAACACCACACCGGGCGAGTGCTACTCTCTACGCGGACATATACCACTTTGGCATGGTTCAGAATACGCACTGAGAATACAAGGCTATGGTCCCAGATTACTCGTGGTTCACGCTGGCAGTGCTTTCAATCAGCATTATAATTTATTTACTCATTTATTGCTTGGCACATGCCCCAGCACGAACGATAGGCGGCAGCGTTTGTTGCAACGAGGCCTGCAGCAGTATATATTGGCGCTTAGGAGACGTTCAATTCACAAGCAAATATATGTGGCACTCTGTGGGTATTTATCATTTCATTACTACCAGCAGAACTACTTGATATGCGCCGGAGGTTTAGCATAATTTTGGTATTTGCGGTGTAGCGGCGGGAACCGGTACACATTGCGGGATGTACATTGAGTGCACCGAATGCTTTTGCAAGTGGGTACATGGTGCTGACGACGTCATTATTTATATCGTGACCTCGGCTATAACGTCATATGTCAATGAATATGATTGGGTAACCTTCAACTTGAGCCCTGTTAGAGTGGCAAGCGAAGTAATGCTTAATATTCATTCAGCTGCATATACCACACGGGGTACGCTAGACACGAACGTGGATGGTGGGGTTAGGCCTAACATCCATGCGTGGCATACACGCGTTTCCCCGTTGCTGTGCTGCGTAGTGACACGTGTGGAAGCGCGTTATAGACTGCAAAGTATTGCAGGCTTTACCAAAGAGATTGCAAGAATGGCGCGCCATGCGGTTCACGCTAAACAAGCCCACGTTGGATAATTCTTCTTTCGCACTATTCTAAGAATTACATGGTGACGACAGGTGATGCTCAAATACTTTAAATGTCATGCCCAAACAACCACAACCATAAATTTGTGGCACAAAGAGTGCGTTTTTTAATCCGCAAGCACGACTTGGAACCGATACTGATGAAATAAAGCTAACCGATCTTAATACTTGAACTCAAAACTATTGCACCCTTCTTGAGACATTTTGCGTTTATTCTTGCTCCTTGCGCGTTAATACACTTCAGCCGACGTTTGCGAATTATGCACGTTCAGAAATCGAGTTGTGCTCAATCCCCACTATTGGAAGGGCCGCAAGAATAGTTATTACAGGAGTTATCTCAGCTATTCACACCAGTTTGTATAGACCAGTGGTTAGTGTATATTCAATTAATTTCTCTAGCGATGAAAGGCTCCTGGAACGTGTTGCAAATGCCAAGGCCCCCGGATCAGGAGCCAGCAAGGTGCGGCCTGTTCGTGGGGCCAAAACAGTGTCATGGGTCTTTTCGATCGGCAGCCGCCACGGCGCCATCTTTCGGGGAGAGCAAGGAAACGCTCTCAGGACAGCACCAGTATTGGCCGTTAGGCGTGGCTGTGTTTAAATTATTGAATTTCAAATTTTATATAGTTTTGGGATATGATTTATCGTGCAAATGACTTCATACTGGCACAAACTGACTTCTGCCTGCTAACGTACGCCGGAATGCCTGCCCAGGCGGTTTGTATTGTCTCGTTATAAAGGTGAGCCTTTGTGTGGCTACAATTGCTGACGAGGAGCCCGAATGTTATTGCAAGTTACAAACTTTAATAGCACGAACAAGACAGCGTTTCATATATAACGCGTTTACTGCATTTGCATTCACCGGTTTAAAATGGTTTTCAAGTTTTGCAACATTGAATTGTGAATTTAATTTTCGGAAACATCATAGACATTCGTAGCTTTGAGCTATCTGTAGTATCGAAAGTAAAAAAAAAACTTTGGCAACTCAAATTGCGTAACGTGCCCGTAAAATTTCTAAGCCGATTTATGGAGCACTGTTGTGAGCGCCGAAGCTACGAAAACCAAAGATCGAACCAGGAACCTTATCCTGGTGTTAATTAGCCTAAAACCGCCACACGAAAAAACCTCTTTACAGTCTGAGATCATTTTCTAATGCCTTTATGTGCGGAGTATTTCTTCAGCGTAGGTGGGCTCTTTCTTTTCTGAAATTAGCTACTTGGTTGCTAATAAAACAAGCATATTTGTCTCTTCCTTTGACACTTTGAATAGCTGCACGAAAGTTTGGATTTCCCTGTCTTTTTCATACGACTGAAGGCGGTCTTTCGCTTCATCGCGTTCGCTTTGCAGTGTATGCAATTATTTAACTGACGAGAAAATCTTTTATTCATTTGGGCCCGTGTTTTTGTTCTATTCAATGATATGCAATGGGGTTTGTCGTCCCGCATCAGTTAAACTACTTTTTCGCACGGGAAATTGGGACTCGGAAGGGGGGTTTGATTGTAGGAAGGGAGGCCTTGCGGGGCTTCCGTTGGTCCTTTTATCAACCATCACAGTTGCCAAGAATTTTAGCGGCATTTCCCTTTTGCCTCAGTCGTCAAATGTGTAGCAAACGGGAAACTGCGGCACCAAACTTTGGGACCCCGGAAAGGAAAGGTTTTAATTTTAAGGAGGGAAAAAAAGGGAAAAAACCCCGGGGCTTTCTTATGCGTAAAATTTTTGGAATTTAAAATCACATTCTTTTTTAAAAGGGAAATTTCCCAGTTTTGGAAATTTTCCTTCTCCGGGGACGGGAAGGGGCCTTTTTTCAAAAATTTGTAGGCCAACCGGGAAAACCCGGGACGAAAACTGAAAAAAGTTTTGGGGGCGCTGAAATTTTTAGGAGTAAAGCTAACGAAAACACCCGTCTTTCTTACTCTCGTAAAATATTTTTGCGACATTCCAAGATAACACTTATTTTTAAATTCTTTCTAGTCGCAAGGATTGTCATAGAACAATTTGACAAAAGTGTACCTACACCGGGTACCTGGGGTACAAGGTCCGTTTTGACAAAGTCTGTACGTAGTCCGGATACCTTGGGAACCCGGGCCATGATAGAGGGCGCTGAAGGCGTTATGATTGCTCTAGATCAGATTTTTAGATTGACGAGTCTACGTCGTTCATCTTTCAACGTATTTGAGCGCGTCGAAAGTGGTCACCTTCAGCCATCATCCCGCTAGCTAAATGTTTCTTTCTTATAGCTTCGCTTGTTCGGAGTGTCGCTGCTGTGGTACCACGTCACTTGGCGAGGGGGAAAAGGCAGCTTTGCGCGCGCTTGATCGCTCAGCGCTGCCTGGATCGTCCGCGCGTGGGCACCTTTGCCTAATAAGAAGCTAATGCAAGCTCGCCACATGTTATAAGTGCTCGTAATCGCAAAACAAATGTTACCACTAAGCGAAATGCAACCTTGTGGTAGACCTTGTCCATCTCGTGCGTGAAACCATTCAAGTAAAGGACTACCCGTTTCACAAAAACTGCGGTTGCTTGTTTAACTACTTCACACAAACATTGGCTAAAAACTATAAAGTGGCCATTCAGAGGTTGTGTACACAATCACCTGTAAAATTATGAGGGTCGCATTTGTAGTAGTCCTTCCAGTCGCTTCCGATCCTTATGTAGTCCAGGTACCAGCAGGCAGAGAGCAGGGCTTGGTACCCTGCGGACGTCACATTCTCTAGCTCGGATTCCTGCGGCTCCTTCCAGACGTGAACCACTGTGTCAGGAGCGATCTGCAAGAGACCACTCAACGTCAGCATGTCTGACATGCGGGTGATTAATTTATTCTAACTGAGCATAGAAATCTGAAACGCAGTCCAAAACTACAAGAGTTGTTTTCGGTTGCTTTGGTTGTGGCCATACAAGATATTTCATGAGCACTCTTTTGAGAATATGATTCTGACTATTTATCTCACTTTTCAGTTTGACTATTGGTCTCTGCTTTCTTTATGCCATCAGCGGTCTTTTTTCCACACATTTAGGTTGCGGGTAATGCGATCGTTGATATATTTCATGCACCATCTTTGGGACTCAGTTTCCCTCAAATTGTACTTCGCATATAGCGAGCACAAACTACAACTGGTTAGCGTACGCTTCAAAACACGCATAGAAAATACGAGGAGACTATGTTTTATTCTTGGCTACATTATTCCGTTCCTTATTGCTGCTAGAAGGCCACAATTTACCATTCGGGTGTCCAACACAAATGCGTGCTGTTAACCACTTTGCGTTTCATTAGCATGCTAAAGGCGCCCTGTGAAATTCCCTGTTCCCTGACAGTGTTATTGAATAATATTATGATTATCATTTGATATTGTCACGAAAAACTCACACATGTCCACGTGACCGAATGCGATGATTGTTGCAAATAAATGTAAGTACATAAATGTTTGCTATAATTACGGAAATATTTGTTGATCTCTGGCCATTGATTGATATGAAATTTCCCCCTCTTACCTACAACAGCGCAGTTAGTGAAGTAAAAAATTGAGTAGACTATATTGTTAAGCCGGCAAGCTACCGCACGATGTTAATAGAGTGCGAAAGTTTTACGAATGGTGTTCTCTGTGACGTAAGTACGACGTACGGGAAGATTTTTTGATCAGTACATCTATCCTGTTGTTTACAAAGGCAGAGTTCGGGGTACGTTACTTTCCGTGCGAATAAAGTGGTGTTGTTACGAATTTATCTTTTTGCCTTGTCATATTTGAGCCCCCTTGCTTCAGTTAGAACGATGAGTCACATTACAGAATTTTGCACTAGGAGAAGGGATCTTTATTGCGCTCGAAAGCAGTAAACAATGGAACGGACTGAGTGTTCATGAGGCGTGCCTTCGGAGATTGCGGTGAGGTGCTCTTCAACCGTAAAAGCACCTTCAGATATTTAGACGGCCTTCACCTTAGTCGCTAGATGCAAGCAAAGAGAGGCAGCCTCCCACACCTTCTATGCTTGCATATATATTGATTTATTTATTGTAGGGTTTAACGCGCCGACGCAACGCAGGCGATGAGGCGCTCCGTAGTGGACGGCTCCTGATTATTTTGACCACGTGGGGATCTTTACGTGCGCCAAAATCTCGTACGCACGGGCGTTTTTGCTTTTCGCCTCTATCAGAAAAGCAGCCGCCATGGTCGGGAATCGAACCCGTGACCACGTGCTCAGCAGCGCAACGCCTTAGCCTCTAAGTCACCGTAGCGGTTGTTTGTTTATATATATATATATATATATATATATATATATATATATATTGAATCAGAATACGAAATGAGGGGCTAGTTGAAAGTAAGACAGAAATAAGCATTGGCGGTCAAGAAAACCTCGGAAAGCGAAGGGGAGGATGTGGTAGGTAATTGAAACAGATAAAGAATTTGGAAAGAAAGATAGAAAGGGGAGAAAAAATGCCCGCCAGGTGGGATCCGAACCCACGACCTCCAGAATCCCGGGTCTATTGCGATAACCACTACGCTACCGCCGGGGCTATATTTCCCCTCAACTTTCTGGGTATTTATGTTAGGTATTTTTGTTTCCTGCGCTTGGGGGTGGTAGCCAGCGCCACTCTGACTACTCGGGGTGAAGGGGACCTTCTTTTTAACCCCCGGGCCGGGACCTCGAGTGTCTACGACATGTGTCTACGACATATATATATATATATATATATAAATATATATATATATATATATATATATATATATATATATATATTATATATATATATATATATATATATAACAGGCCCAAAGCAAAGATAACCCTGACAACAGTACTTCCCAGGATCGAAAACAAACACAAGCCAGACATACCCCAGACACACAGACTTCTAGCTCACTCACAAAGGTCAGCTAAGCTTAACGACTTCCTCATGTACCTTGGACACAACACAGGAAACGTTGACATCATCCACCACGCAAAAATTCACCACGACCCCCTAGGACACCTGGCCAAGGACGGACTACACCCTAACTTTCGAGGCGTCCGACTGATTTCCGAAAACATCAAGCACAGGCTTGAGGAACACATTTAAGGTGACGCTCCCAACTTCACGTATCAACCTCCCGTCTCCGGCCAGCACAGAACAACAGAACCAACCCAACACCCCCCAAAGGTAGCGAAATGCCATGTCCACCTAAGAACAGCACATGTGACGCCAGCACACAAACCGTGGACGTGGCCCTGAGGAAAGCAAGTTCTCTTTGCTGAAACGTAGGCCACAATCGTGCTTTTACCTTGTTCGAAGTTTTTCTTCTCTTATATATATATATATATATATATATATATATATATATGTATATATATACGCACAAAGTGGAAGTACGCTCTTCGGCGACTTTATTTCCAACGTTTCGACCTGAGACAGGTCTTCCTCACGAATATATATATATATATATATATATATATATATATATATATATATATATATATATATATATTGCTGCCGAAAATAGCTGTGTTGACATGTTGCGTAATGTATGTCCGTAAAATATGTTGCAGACAGTCTCTGGGATAGCATTATTTATTGTAGTGATAATAAAGCTCAGAGTATGTTCGGCTGTCTATGTCACGGCACGGGTTACAGAAGCTGGTAAAGTGCCGTAACTGTCGCCGCGCTACCGAGCACCACACATTTAATGTACGATTCTTTTTTTTCGTTATTTGTGTATGCTATCACTTTTGCGTTTCCATTCTGCAGAAGGTGAATCAATTTTTACTTTTGAACATATGCATTTTGCAGAGAACTGAGGACATCTGTATTCTCTTCTCCTTTTTATATAGGCGCAGTTTTATTTCGATAATGGTATAGAATTGTGGCTGACTTGGTTCATTATTAATTTCGCAAATTTAGTTTTTTTTATTTCTTGTTTTATCCACTAACTGTACCTTTATTTTTGTGTGCTGTTGAAATTGCATGCACGGGTATTGGAGCATTGGCCAATTTTTTTCTGAGTCTCGGACCTTGCTTCTAAAAAGCTCAAGGACGCCAAGACGTTCTTTCTTCTATTGATACCCAGAATTGCCAATATATGAGTTGGGTCAGTTTACAGTACTTTCAACTCCAGGGATGAGCGAGCGTATATATAATCGTGTCAGAACTGAGCCAGTCACCCAGACAGGACAACCCTATATTCTCCCGCATCCCTTATCTGTTCAAATTCGCCATCCTAAGGCGCAAGATAAAACTCAGGCTTGAGCTCTTGCCACAGAGAGGACTAAGATTGCCCCTGAGTCGCTAAAATATCGCTACTAACCACTATCGCTACAACTTTTGAGAAAAGTGGCACCTGCCATAACCATCAATATCTATGCCTGCGGCAAAATACAGCAGGAATCATTCTGCTGCAGGCACTTGAAAAACCTAACAACCCACTCCGGCCTCCACCCACCTCCTCCTCAGCAAAGTTATCAACGTTGTACTGGGCCCCCATGCCCCGTTATTACATACAACAGAAAACGTAATCTCGTCTTTCGTCTCCTTCCCGGCGCCGCAAATCTTAAATGGCGGTAGCAGCCACGTACACCGTCTTTTTAGTCAGCCGTGCATACTTTGTTTATGCCTTTCAAAAAGATTGGCCTCTTTAATACACCACTAGGCACTCAAGGATGTAACCGTACTTTAACCACTTTCCTTGGTGCTGCTTAAAACTCTACCCAGTTTATTTCACCGCCATTTCAATGAACAAAAAGTAGCCCCACGATCGCGTTGCACCTTACCCCCTTCCTAGACACACTGCCCTGCCGAAATGGTACAAGAGGTTATCACGCACACTGGGTGCCTGGGCTTTTAATGGTTGCGCTGTGTTGTCAGGTGGCTGAAAGAGGACAATCGCCCATGTGCGGGTATGTGTAGGCAAGCATTAGAGGGACGACAATGATCGGAGCGTGAATACTTGCGAAGCAGATCATCATCGTCATCATCATCATCAGCCTATCTACGCCCACTGCAGGGCAAAGGCCTCTCCCATTATTCTCCCATTACCTCGGTCCTGTGCCAACTGTGACCAATTTATCCCCGCAAACTTCTTGATCTCATCTGCCCATCTAACTTTCTGCCGCCCCCTGCAACGCTTGCCTTCTCTAGGGATACACTCTGTCACCCTTAATGACCAGCGGTTATCTTGCCTTCACATTACAAGCCCTGCCCACGTCCATTTCTTTTTCTTCATTTCTACTAATATGTCCTTAACACGTGTTTGTTCCCTGACCCACACCGCTCTCTTCTTGTCCCTTAATGTTACACCTATAATTTTCCGCTCCATTGCACGCTGAGTCGTTCTAAATTTAAGTTGAACCCTCTTAGCCTCCAAGTTTCTGCCCCGTAGGTGAGTACCGGTAAGATGCAGCTGTCATACACTTTCTTCTTCAGCGACAATGGTAGGCTGCGATTCATTATCTGAGAATGTCTGCCATATGCACCCCACCCCATTCTTATCCTTCTAATTATCTCTGCCTCATGGTTGGGATCTGGGGTCACAACTTGGCCTAAGTAGATATATTCGCTTACCCCTTGCACTGCCTCGCCACCTATCTCAAACTGCTGTGCTGTCCCGAGGTTATTGATCATTACTTTAGTTTTCTGCGTATTAATTTTCAGGCCCACGGTTCTACTCTGTTCGTCTAGTGCGGAAAGCATGCTTTGCAATTCGTCCCCCGAGTTACTTAGGAAGGCAACGTTATCAGTAAATCTGAGGTTACTGAGGTATTCTCCATTAACCCTTACTCCCACCTGTTCCCAATCCAACGTTCTGAATACTTCTTGTAAACATGCTGTGAATAACATTGGAGAAATTGTGTCTCTTTGTCTGTCACCCTTCCTTATAGGTATTTTACTGCTCTCCTTATGGACGATTATGGTAGCCATGGACCCATTGTAGATATCCTCTAGTATTCTTACATAATGCTCATCGGCCCCGTGGTTCCGTTATGCCTGAATGACTGCTAGGGTTTCGACTGAGTCAAATGCTTTCTCATAATCTATGAAGGCTATATATAGTGGTTCAGTATACTCAGCGCACTTCTCTATCACCTGATTGATCGTGTGAAAACGGTTCATTGTTGAATAACCTTTACGGAACCCTGCTTGTTCTTTAGGTTGACAGAAATCTAAGGTTGCAGAAATTCTGTTAGCGATTACCTTGGTAAGTGCCTTGTAGACGACTGACAGTAAGCTGATCGGCCTGTAATTTTTCAAGTGCTTCATGTCGCCTTTTTTATGGATTAGGATGATGTTCGGGTTCTTTCAAGGTTCCGGTACACGTGCGGTCATTAGGCATTGCGTAAACAGGTTTGCCAGTTTTTCAAGTACAATTTCTCCGCCATCCTTCAAGAGGTCTGCTGTTATCTGATCCTCACCAGGTGCTTTGCCCCCTTTCATTAATCTCAAAGCCTTCCTTACTTCTTCGGTCGTTACTGGTGGGATGTCTATCTCCTCTGAACTACTGTCTTGTTCGGCATTATCCTGGATGTCCCTGTTGGAAAATGTGATCTGGTTGAGAAGACGAAGACATCGAAGCCACCTCACAGGCAGCGAGGCTCGTGACACCATCTTCTTCCTCAACCGAATTACCCCCTCATTAAACCGCTGTCCTCTAACATACGTCTGCTTCCTGGTCTTCAACAATTTGGTGCCGTGACCAGGATGCAAGGATTACACCGTTGAAGGCCCCTACCGATGAAGCAGGCCCATTGAAGAGGACGCGGCTGCCAAGAACGACGCATCGCCCCAGCTCCTGCTAGAGCGGCACCTCCGCGTACCGCGTGTCATCATGGACCTTCTCAAACGAAAACGTGCTGCTCTACGCGCCTCAACTACACGGATCATCAACGACATGAAGGCCACAATGGAGAGTACCCCGCTACCGATGGGTGAGCTGGCGGAACAGCTAAATATGCTCAAATTAAAAGAGACTTCTTTAAACGATATGGACAAAGAAATCGAAGGTCGCATCCCAGGTGAGGACTTAGACGACGAGTTGACAGCCGTAGAACACTGCCGTGATTCCATCGCATGCATGATTTTTCGCGCTGAAAGGCTTCTTGTAGACGCGTGCCCTTTAACGGCGGGTAATGCAATACAGGCTGCCAGCTCACCCCCAGAACGAGTTCAAGTTCGATTGCCCAAACTTGAGATACAACCTTTTCACGGAAAATTTGCTCAGTGGCCTGCATTTTGGGACCAGTTTGAATCTACGATCCATAAAAACCCATCGCTAGCCAACGTTGACAACCTCAAGTATCTGCACAGTTATCTGAAGGGGAATGCGCAAAGCGTCATCAGGGGATTGCCAACAACTAACGACAGCTACCCCATAGCCATCGAACTGCTGCAGCAACAATTTGGAGACAAGACCCTGATAATCAACGACCACATGAGAAAACTTCTAAACCTGCCAAAAGTAGCCTCCTGCGACGACTTCAGTGGCCTTCAGACGCTCCATGAAGGTGTGCAGAGCCATGTCAGATCGCTAAAGCATCTCGGTGTTCACATTGATTCCTACGGAGTGATGTTAAAGGCTGCGCTATTGCAGAGTTTACCGTATGAGCTTGTGCTCAACTTTAACTAGTCAACGTTGACGGAAACATCAGCACGAGAACCGAGATGTGAAAGGCCCGATGAAGTATCGACGTTGCTTGACCTCTTGAACCTAGAAGTAAGGAGTCGGGAGATTACTTCCGTTATGACTGGATCTGCAATCGACACACCACGAATGCAAGTGAAGGACAACACTTAAGGTTCTGCTTCGACGTTAACCGTTAGGTTATTCCACAACTGCCTTTTCTGTGAATCGCACGACCACATCACAGAGAACTGCCCGGCTCAACTTACACTAGACGAAATGAAAGCCAAGTTGAAACAACACGCATGTTGCTTTCGCTGCGCTAGGCGTTTTCACCGCGCCAAGGAGTGCAGGAGTGCGAGAAGGCTTTCATATAAAAATTGCAATGGACGCCATATCACTTCCGTGTGTGACCCAGCGTGGAAACGCCGATCGCCGGAAAGATTGCCGGCGTCCAGCTCGTCAACGGAATCAAAGACCTCCGACAGAATGGTTCTGCTTCAAACAGCACATGTCTGGATTACGGGCACTTCACGCAAACATCTGGTGAGACTCTTATTCGACGGAGGTAGCCAACGTAGTTTTATAACCGAAAGGCTGTCGAGGAAGCTACGATCGAATGTACTTGCAGAGGAGGAGATGACGATGTCCGGCTTTACAAATTCGTCCTTTCAACGCAGGCGATACAAAAGAGTACAACTCACTCTCTACAGCCAGTACGACCGTCGCGAATTTGAAATCGAGGCACTTCAAGTACCTGAGATAAGCAAGGAACTGCCTCGGTTAACGCAACAGACGATTCTTCAGGAACTTGATGCCAAAGCGATGCCATTCGCCGACTTCTCCTTTGAAGCTCAGCCCGAACCAGGCATTAACCTACTTATCGGAGCGGACTTTTACTGGAAACTTGTGACTGGGGACATTCGGCGCCTTAGTGAAAATCTCACCGCCGTGAAAACAGTCTTCGGGTGCACGGTGCACGGAGGTGCGACATCCACCTCTCCTATCGTCGACTTCAAAGAAATGAGAAGCAAGCACGTGGCAACTAAAGCGCCTGCAAATGAGCAGAAGAAACCAATTTCGGACCTTGACCACCTAGGAGTTACGGCCGAGCGAGAATTTTCCGAAGAAAGTACAGAGAACTTCAAAGCTTTCAAGCATGACGAAGATATTGACAACTCAGGTGGGGAAAGCGCCTCTACATCAGAATACGCAAACATTTGTTGCGGTAGTGCTGAAATCGACTTTTGCAGATCAAACATCCCTCTCGCACGATTTACCGCTTGGAAGAAGACGTTAACTGATTGCTGCAAGAAACCGAAGCCTAAACGCGATAGTTATCTCAAGACAAAAGCATCACGAATATGTGAAGGGAATTGGATCCCATGGACTCCGGAACAACTCCGGAAGCTTAAACTTCATAGCTGCGCAGGTTCCCTGGTGGGGAGGCTCTTCGAAAAGATTGATTCGGGCAATGAAAGTGTGAATGGACATGTTCGCTCATGCGTGGTGCTTGCATTTACCGGGGACGTTGAGACGGACAATTCATTCAGCGACTTGAGCGCCTTAATGCTACAGACGTAATTACACAGCGTACTGCCATTTTTAGAACTTAGCCATGTGAATCCAACGAGATCCATAATATTTGGCCGGCCGGAGCCTGTTGAAAAATGTGATCTGGTTGAGAAGACGAAGACATCGAAGCCACCTCACAGGCAGCAAGGCTCGTGACACCATCTTCTTCGTCAACCGAATTACCCCCTCATTAAACCGCTGTCCCCTAAAATACGTCTGCTTCCTGGTCTTCAACAGTCCCAGCTACTGTACAGGTCCCTATATAGCTCCTCGGCCACTGTAACTATTTTATCCCTATTTGTGATGACATTGCCTTGCTTATCTTTGAGTGCATACATCTGATTTTTCCCGCGCCAGGACGTCTCTTCACTGCTTTCAGGCTACCTCCGTTCTTTACAACGTACTCGATCCTCTCCATATTATACTTCCGTATGTCAGCTGTCTTACGCTCGTTGATTACCTTCGAAGGCTCCGCTAGGTCTATTCTGTTAGCTGCGGTAGAGATTGTCATGGTTTGCCGTTTCCTAATTAGACCTTTCGTCTCCTGTGAAAGTTTACCAGTATCCTGTCTAGCCATAGTGCCCCCGACTTCTACTGCACACTCCGTGATAATGAGTGTAAGGTTGTCGCTGGCTTCCTGTGTGGTAAGCTCGGCTTCATCGTTAAGAGCTGAATATCGGTTCTGCAGCGCGGTCCTGAATTCTTCTGCTTCACGTCTTACTGTTAGCTCATTTATCGGCTTCATTCGTACTATCTTGTTGCGGCCCCTCCTCAAATATAGCCTAATTAAAGATCTTACCATACGGTGGTCACTACACCTTACCCTTCCGAGCACTTCCACATCCTGCACGACGCCAGGGTTATCGCATAATATGAAGTCTATTTCATTTTTATGCTCCCCATTCGGGCTCCTCCAGGTCCATTTCCGACTGTACCGTTTACAGAAGAAAGTATTCATTATGCGTAGGTTATTACGTTCAGCAAACTCAATTAGTAGGTCCCCCTGCTATTTCTACAGCCCAGACCATAGTTCCCAACTGCCTTGTCTCCAGCCTGATTCTTGCCTACCTTAGCATTGAAGTCCCCCATAACTACAGTATACTGTGTTTTACACTTTACCCATTGCCGATTCCACATCTTCATAGAAGCGTTCCACTGTTTGGTCGTCGTGGGTGGATGTGGGTGCCTAGCCCTACACCACCTTGAGCTTGTACCTCTTATTGAGCCTAATTACAAGACCTGCTGCCCTTTCGTTAATGCTATAGTGTTCTTCTATGCTGCCAGCTATGCTTTTATTGACTAGGAATCCCACTCCCAGTTCTCTTCTGTCATCTAGACCCCGGTAACATAGGACGTGTCCATTTTTCAGCACCGTAAATGCTTCGCCTGCCCTCCTAGCCTCGCTAAGCCCTATTGCATCCCATTTAATGCCCTCTAATTCCTCGAACAACACCTCTAGACTCGCTTCGCTAGATAAGGTCCGCGCGGTAACGTTGCCAGGTTCAGATTCCATTGGCGGCCTGTCCGGATCCAGGAAGTCTTAGCACCCTCTGCTGCGTCACAGGTCTGACCACCGCCGTGGTCAATTGCTTGGCAGCCGCTGGGGACTGAGGGCCAAGGGTTAATTGGCGTATTCATGAGAGGTTGTGGCCGTTACTACGCCAGGGTGGCCAATCCTGCTCTGGTGAGTTAGTGCATTACCGGCAAAGGTCGCCGGGGTCAGGCCGTACCCCAAGCCCCTTTGTGTAATTCCATCAATACGCGGATTTTTTCTAATCCGGTGGGAGTTGTCCGGCACCGGGATTCGAGCCACGGTCCTTCTGCACGCGAGGCGGATGCTCTACCTCTACGCCATCGCTGCACCTAGGAGATAGCCGATAGCAGATCGCTGCAGCTAGAAGGATCTAGAATAGAATAAACCAAGGTTCTGAAGGCTGCCTCCAAGACACGCGCTTTGCCGTAGCCATGATCTCCGAAGCCAATCGTGGGGTCGCCCGGAAACCCAGCATTGTCAACTAGCAGCTCGGTGGCCGCGCTATAAATCGCCGACCTCGACTGTGCGACGTGGTGCTCTCCGCTTCGGACTATATCCGTGCTGTCGACAAGCCTGTCCAACACCGCCCCATCGCATTGGAGAAGCCTGTCCAACACCACGGGATATTATCCTCTTTTTGTTGTCCTCGTAACATCCGTCTTGTTAGCCTATTCCGTTCCAACAAATTGTTGTTTTTGTTTTCTAAGCCTCTCCCATGCTTACAAGATGAGTCCCTATGGCAAGCATCTAATATCTAGACGCAGAGAAAAAGTGCGGTGAATATCTTTTACTATAAAATGGTACTTTTAGTCTATACGGGCTTCCATAACACTGAACCACGTCCCTGTGATTATCATCTCACTTTACCTAAATTCCCTGCTCACGCTAAAATTAGAAAGCAGCACATAAGCCGTGCGGAGGCCTGCACTTCATGTGCAACCTACTGGCACGCGCTTGCGCTGCAAGTTCCGCGATACGCCGCTAGTGGAATCCGTAGGTGTCGCCACACACAAGATGCGTATCCTTCTCCGTCCCCGCAACATTTGCTCTTCTATTTAGTGACACGTTCTAAAAGAAAAATTGTGTACTCTGTGCAATCTCAGAAATATGCGAACGAGTTGCTATCTTATGCAGTGAGTGTCGCGCAATAACGGAAAATCTCAGCTCATGTTACAAGGCTTCTAAGCGGCTTACTAGACCAAGGCAGCTCATGCATCTTCGCCGTAATTTCTGTCGTAAGTAGTACCTTATCAATCAATTAATGTCGACACCGTATTTTTGCAGTGGAGATGCATGTCCTGTGAGCGCCACCGAGTACAGGTTTGAGCGTGCGACACTCCCACGAGGGCGGTATGTTTTTCGATGAAGGATTATAGCACAGGCGTGACGTTGGCCTAGTTGGGTACACATTATTCACGCTGAGTTTGTCACTTCTTCCGTCCTCGTCTCTGCACTGTTTTTTAATCATTAGAGCCCAGCGCCCCAGTGAAAAAATGGCGAATTCTGAACTTTGGATTTCCATTTTCAAAGCACCTATGTAATGGAAGTTATTCTGTCGGTACATTATTCCATAATAATTTTGCCGGTCGTCTTACCTCTACTTGATTGTCGAAAACTTCTTGCCAGACGATGTAGCTTTTACGCAGTCGCTGCACGAGTTGAAGCAACCTGCAAGGTTGAAGATGATAGAAAATCAAGTGTCACGTGCACGCGTACAAGCACTGCAAAAACATAGCAAGAACTGATAACGATTTTTATTGGTGGCCCAGATTTGCATCAATAAAAAAACTACCATTCAGCTCTGTGAAAGTGGATGACCAGCGAAGATGTTTAAGAATAACTGGTTCACCCCAAAATCCCGCTCGAACTACCCTGTCACACCGAAAAAGCATTAAGAGGAATTATGATAGGCCTCAATAAGCAGCATACCTTGTGAGAAAGCCAGCTTTCCTAGCTCAATTTCCAGCGATCTGCGTAAGAACGGCTACTATTTTAAACACAAACACACCGCTGGGAACGCATTTTTCCAGGAAACGTATACGCCATTCTTTATAGAAATATGAGGTGTCGCAAGCGACTATGTTAACTAAGAGACCCGGTGTGACGAAGTGAGAAAGATGGAGGGGCTTTTCTCCTAATAGGAACACCAAAAGAAAACAAAATGTGGGAAGTAACCTACAACACCTCCGCTGTTGAAATTACCCCGAAAATATTGCAATGAAACACGTCTAGAAAAGCAGTGGCGCTGGAACAAAGTAATAAAGACTGCGATGCACTTGCACTTCTAAAGAATATTTCCCGAGATTATGTGTTATAGCCTGTAGCAGAAAACACTGAAGTTGTAAACTTTTCCCGTTTAAAATGCTTGTCATGTATTAAAATAGGGACAGTTCTGTGTAAAGTGTTGAAACGAGGTGTAATTCAGGTTAACATTTATATGAAAGGACTATAAATATTTACAGTATATATACAGAGGCAACTACTTTCCCAGTTGTGCTACCGATTTTCCGGAGACGTCACAGGCACAGCTAGTGTTTACATGAACACCGGTTCTGCACTCGTGACATAATGGTTGCTCCGCATTCAACTTTACTTCGAACAGACCCCGTTGTTTCTAAAAAGTAAAAATTTACCGAATGTTTCCAAACCAAGAAATAACCCTCAGTACCCCTGATTTTGTGTTCATTTACCATAACTCTATACTAAAACCTAATGTGAAGCATGTGCAAACTAAAGCCCCTCAAATAGTTGTTTCAGTGGCCTAAGCGCAAGGATTGATGGCTAGCCAAACATGACTGATTTTTTCAACAGCACGACAGAGTGAGTGCAATTGGGAGTTCAGGAGCCGGAAACTCTGGCCTGTTATCGAAGTAGTAGAAACGGTTGCTTGCTTGGGCTGAAAACGTCTATTTATAGGCAATGGCTACTTCGTAACGCGCGTGACCACCGCTACGGCAAAATAGAACCTTCTCCCCACCATTCGTCTTCCTCTTTTAAAACAGATATGACGAGCAGTTGCAATTTTCGTTAAGCAGTAGTTTACACCTACTCCAAGATCCTGTGGCTGCTTTACCTTTTTTTCTTGGCCAGTCAGCTCATGAGTAGGTAAGAGAAGCGAACAATTTTCATTTCGCACTTTTTTAAAGCAAATTGTCTAGGCAGCTATGACTACCTTTTACTCCATCTAACAAGGATACACAATGGTATGCCAACGCCAGCCACTGTAGTGATGCAGTGTCTGGAATATCCTAATTGTCTTTAATTGATAGCGCTGATTTCGCTAGTACCATTTAGAGAAACACCCTAATCGTAGGAATAAATTTGCCGTTTTAGTACATTACCAGCAAAGGCCTTCTTTTTCATGGAAATGTAGAAATTCGTAAGATAATAGCTGTGTACCCTAAATTTAAAGCTTAGCTGCTCATCTGGAATCTTAGAACCCTTCGAAGCCTGGTAGTTATTTTACGCGCCCGCATATCGGTCCTTTGCAAGTTCGTACTTTCAAAGTGGAGGAACGGTGAAATGGTGCGAAGTCATTGTACTGTACAAGACAGCAAACAACCATTTACACGAATACTGCACTAAAAGTTCCATTTGCTATCCTAGCATACATCAAGATAAAAAAAAACTACACCGCGCCATCAGACGAGATGCAGCGGGAAAACCTTGGAAATATTAACCGCGGTATCTTTATTGACACCTCTTAGTTACCCTTAAAGGAAGCTTTTAAGTAGTAGTAGTAGTAGTAGTAGTAGTAGTAGTAGTAGTAGTAGTAGTAGTAGTAGTAGCAGTAGTAGTAGTAGTAGTAGTAGTGGTAGTGAATAGTAAAATAGTAGTAGTAGGAGCAGGAGGCGCAGTAGTAGTAGTAGTAGTAGTATAAATGTTTCCTGAGAACAAATTGGCAAAGAACCGAACATGGCTTCTTCAAAAATACCCGGCGGGCTACAAGTGCAGCAGACACTAAGACGCTGCATTTATTAAAGGTAGAAATACCGTCAAACTATCCTACGTCATTATTCCAACATATTTTTTATAGATGTCGAAGCCTAATCTTACAAGGGCACAATGTTGTCACATGAATTACTTCCGCTTTAGATTCGATATGTCAAAGAAATGCAGTGGCAAATACAATACCTACTCATCCACGAAGTATGACTTAGGTGAGCTGCCTGTCGCGGTTGAGCTGCATCTTCGCGAGAGCATGTACTTAACACGTGCATGCATACATGCTTGTTGGGCGAAGGGAATAGAGCGCGCATGCACGTATCATTTCCGCCGGTTTCCCGGATGCTTTCCCTAATATGCAAGTAGGACGACAACAACTATGTTTCGGAACCATGTTCCAATTAGCTTCTTTTGAAATACAATTAAGCCTAACGTTCGCCCAGGCGTCCTCAGAAGATGTAAACAACTTCAACGAAGTATAAAAGATAGAAAGAGGGCCTGCTTTTCTGCGTAGCTTAAAATTACCGTACTCCGAGAATATGGCGGGAAGTCACTTCCTTTTTGGGGATTGAAGCACCAACTTTAACAACGTCAGGTGCTTTCTTGACTGTAAACCACGGGTTACAACACTGCCCTCACCCCTATTTCCATCTATCGACAAGCAGAAGGATTTAGAGAGCGAGTGCGAAAACATCTACAATTGTAGGTCACCAACATCCAACACTGTAAGGTCCCGAAAAACTGGAATATATTCTTATAAAATTACGCTTTATTCACGCTAAACAAAACATCAAGACCTTAATACTTTTAAATTAAAGACGTTGTCCTGAAAACGTTTACAGTTGCATAAAAGAAAAAATTCAATATAACAAAAAGCTACAAAACGCTGCGCAATAATTCGGCCTTTTTTGCCTGATTTTGTGAAAAAACACCACAGCATAACCACCATTATTACCTCTATTAGCATCATCCCTATTAGCATGAGTGTGCCTACTGTGGGTCCAACTCGAGCAGCTATAGTCTCTGCATTTGATTCAAGGTCTCTTGATTGAGGGCTGTCCATTGTCACCTTTTCCATTTGAGAAGAGCTCCTTTGTTGAGGATGTGAGAAACCGAAGGCAAGCAGCACTTCAATGTATTCGCTTCTCTTTCTTGCTGTGCTCGCTTGGTACTGCACCATTCCTTCGAGGGTTGCATCATTTGCAACGAAGACAAAACGAAGGCTTACCTCTGAATATAGATTTCTTCAAGCTTCTCATACTGTCCCGGGATGCCAAGTTTCCGCATGAAGGTTGTGATGTTGGGATTGGACTTCCTGCAAGCGCAGTTCGTAGATGTAGGCCACAAATGCAATGCATCTCCAAAGCGTTTCTCACATTGGGACAACAAATGCACGAATAAAAAAATTCCAACCTTAAGAGGAGAACCAAAGAAGCACGTCATAGAAGTAGCTACCCATAACTTGGGCAATCACGCTACGCCTTCAAAGGTTCTGGTGCTATGCGAATAACTTGTTCTTTGTCTCCAAAGGAACATTTTCCGCGATTAATTCGAATCTCGTCCATTAGCTTGACTGGAAAAAAAAAAATGGAAGTCAATTTTCAATTCTGGGAGTTTAGTACTGAGAACGTACACGTGGGCCATGACATGATTCATATTGGAAGCCTACAGAACAGCTTATGCCACTTAGGGTATTGAACCTGTTGAAATCTTAACACAGGCGTTTCGTTTTTTGCGCCATACAAGAAACGATCCAGCAGGATAGAACCCACTTCCTTTGCTGCTGCAGCACACCTTCCACTGATCGTCCGTTGTATGACAAGTAAAGAAAGCGACATTTTCTTTAATGTCTTTCATAATGAATCGTAACATACTCTTTATTTTCCTACAAATATCAGACGATGATGGCAATAAAGTGTGACTATCTTCTATACAGTTACTAGCGTAAAAAACTCCCGTATTAAGAGCTGAAACCCACAAAAAAGAGCTCCTGTAGACATGTATCTCTCTCTCACTATTAGCCTTCGTGGACTAAAGCGACAACCCATGATAGAGATCGGCCTTTTCTCAATCATGTGCGTCCTTCTAGAATTTTGTTGCTTCGTGCGGTGCTACATTATCTGCTAATTATAATAAAACTTGCCAATATTAACATTTAAAGTCCGCAATGTGTGACTACACTCTGTCAGGAGGAGCTCTTCGCTTCTCACCGAATGGCACTTTTAGCGGCTGTAAAAATGAATGTTTCCCCAGCGTTCTCGGCCTACTTACAGCAGTCCGTCCGGAGCCTGAAAGCGCAAACGAACACTTGCATTGTAAACCTAGCGAAAAGCGTGACGGTGCTCGTTTTTTTTTTCTTTCATTTTCCCGAATAGTGCGGTGTCCCTTGGTGCTTGTGGGAAACAGCACGTCTGTTTGAAAGCGGTCAGCGAGCCCATACATGTGCAAAGGCACAGTCATAAGCTGAAGTAACGCAGTAGAAGTGACGATAAGCATTCGCGAATGGTAATTAACCGAACCACTCATTGCATAAACGTGTAGACAGAAAGGTGAAATAAAATGGCATAAATGACGTGTGAATTATTTTCAAAAATTATTCAAAATGGTTTCGGTTATTATCTATAGTAAATAACTAACATGCATTCCCTTCGCCTTGCAGGAACCTAGGTACTTTAGCCCAATCCACTTCGGATGTACTCCAGGCCACCACTTTATTGTGGGTAATTTTTTTAAACGGTCATACGCTGTAGTACAACACTTTAGTTCTGCTTAGGCTCAATGCACTTCATTGATCAACGAATGCCGACAGCCAGAAAATTTTGCGGAATTACTGTGCTCAGCACGTGATTTACTCCAATCGTCGGTCTACGATGACGCAACACGCATGGATCATTACGTTCTGGAACGCCCATGGCCACAGTGCAGGTAACAATTTTTAGTCAAATGGTGGTTCCTTGGCTGCAGCTCGCCAAATTTAATTTGCTTGAAGCATGTACTGGTTAGTAGAGTGCACTGCGGTGAAGCAGGGCGAGGAGATTACCCTAATGAGTAGCAGCATGTGTTTTCTATACGTCTTGAAATATATATGTAATGTTTTTCGCCGTAGCCTAATGCGTCCACAAAAGCGTCCTATTTTCACTCTTCTAGCATTGCTTCTACCAATGGCAGCTATAATTACACCAATGCTTTCAGATTTCATAAAGTCATTGCTCAGATTAGACGCAACGCCACACTTCAAGACACATGCGCTGTGTGTTATGAACGTCTTTGAGCTTCGTAAACGGACGCAGTTCAATCTTACATTGGGAGGAAATCGATGCTAGATCTTGGACACCTAATACTTAAAAATCTAATGCCTCAATTCTGTTCCGACAAAGTTATTTTATACCGGTTTTCTATTGCGATGAAAGCAGTGTTTAGCTCTCAATTAAGATACCAATTAACTCATTCATCAGTTAATTTCACTTGATAGTCAATATTTACTGAAGTGGATTAAAAAAAAGACAAGATATGCTTGGGTCATTGCAAATCGCACCGGAATATAAAAGCGTCGCAGCCGCTCCTCCTCCATAATTCGCCCCCTCACCCCCATTTCATTGCCCTGCTCATGACGCATATAATTTTGGTGTAGGCGTTAATCTTGGGCTCTAAGTGGAGAGTAAATTATCCCGGGGTCACGTGTTATTCCTAGTTTGAATCTGCGCTTATCCAACTTGTGATTATGAGCGCGTGTTATTGCGTGGATGACTGGTTCAGTGCCTGTGCTTAACTAATAAGGAAGAATATTTGTTTTGAACGGGTTAGATTTGAGGGAAGCCAAGCGCATGTAGAGTAATTACGCCCAGCGTTTATCTTTGAAATTTCGGCTTTCGGAGATTAAAGCTATGGATAATTTGTGCCGTTAGTATTTAGGAAATCATTTTCATGTTTAGGTCTCATATTTTACAAAATTATAAGTTCCTTCGCATAGCCAAAAGAAAAATATGTTGTGTTCGGTTCATAAAGATCGCATGAATGGCAATGGAGCTATCGCGTTAGAAATGTTACGCAAAAACAGACGATGAGGGCAAATTTCCGAGGGCCACACTTCATGCCCATCGTCAGGCGTTCGAGCCATGAGTGGCTGATTCGAATGAGAAACACCGCGAAAAAAATCGTTGCCATATCATTCTGTGAAGAAAGATTAATAGAGGAGCCGGGTGTAAACCAACGACGTTGGCGCTGCGCCGCCGGCACCGCACCCCCCCTGCCTCTCATCGTCGTTTGAGCTGTTCATCACGCTGTAGTTCAGTGCCGCGCGCCCTGCAGCGAGAGACTTTTTTAAAGGGACACTGAAGTGATATGTAAACATTGCGGGATTACTTGCGCAAAGTGTAGTCCGGAGTCCCCAGGCCATGTTTCGACCACCCTGGGCTCGTTTACGCGATTTTATTTAGTAGAAAAATTAATTCGAAAATGCTGTCCTCCTCTCTTTACGCTCGCCCATTTTCTGCGGCGTTTTCGTGTGACGTCAGGAGGGGATAAGCAGGCAATTGGCTGCGCTACTGCACGGCTCCCCGGCCTTCAGACGGAGTCAGTCGGCCCAGCGTTTCGTCCGCCGGCCGCCGACGGGTCGTCGCAATCGAGGTTGTTCGCAATCGTTCGCTTAGTTGAAACGAAGCCAGGACACGTTTGTGAATGGAAGAATTTGCCTTTCTTTACTTGGTTTGTTTGTACACTGTATCTAGCTCCAAGTCAAGGTCGCTTCACACAAGCGCTGCACATGCGACGCTTCGCTGACTGGTATGCCAGTAGGAAAATATAAGGCCTCTTGAAGGCGGGAGAAGAGTCAGCGAAGTCAATATAGGTACTAAGGAAATAAAATCAACTGATATTTTTACCGTACAGCGTAAAACTAGGGTGCGGGAAGCACTTTTTTGCGCTGGGCGAACAAGCACAGCGGTCAGCAGCACGACTACGCATCTGCGAACGCTTTTCCGTCTACGAAATGCAATTGCTAGACGTGAGCTACTGTGGAAACTCGGGCGACGCTTACTGCACGACGCAGTACAACAAATAGTCACCTAAGCTGCTTGAAATGCCAAAACTAAATAAAAGTGTAAACTGATTGTACAATATATACCCTATATTACCAATGCCAGCGGAGCCCGCTCCGTGGCCGAGCGGTCTGGGTTGCTAGGTATGCAACCGCAAGTATTTTGCAAGTCACGAGTTCGAATCCCCGCGGGTACGTGCTTTTTTTTTTGTAAGTTAACTTTTTCGTTTTCCACCGATGTTTTCTATATTGAGTTCACCTTTTTTTGGGCCGCAACGTTCATGGCTCCACGAACTAGTTCACAAAACGCCGCAGGCTGGCACTGGCGCGCTAGCGAGTTCTCGTTGGCGTGCTGCTGCCATAAGCACCGACTGCTTGCAGGCAGTGGGCACAGGCCAGAATGAACAGACCCTTGGCCTGGTGCGAACACGCTTTTTACGACACAGGCATGAGGGAGGCAAGCTCCAAATATGGAGGAAAAGCGCATCACATTTGGGCGTCTGCGGGTACGCGGAGGGCGTTCATGCACTGCGTAGGTTCGGCTAGTGAATGCTACGATTCAATCCGTCCTAGGAGGCTCATCTTTATGCATTTTTACAGCTGACAACATGGCAGAAGCGTGGTACGATGATTACTGAGTTATTGAGAATGCCCATTCAACAACGCCAACGGTTGTGTTTTACAGAATCGAAACCGAAACCGAAACTTGTTTGGTTGCTCACCTTGGGCATCGTCCAATCACGGTGCCCGCTCCTCCTAACGTCACAGCTTTAGTTTGGTGCGGCCGCCGCAAACCGCGCATGGTAGTTTTTCTTCTTTTGCGCTTTATAAAATAATTACCGATTTGTCAACCGAATAAACGATGAAAAGTGTGCTAATTTGAGCCAGTCTACGCAGTGCAAGCAAAAACGGGAGCTTGACAAATTCACTTCAGTGTCCCTTTAACACGAAAGTGTTTTATGCTCGGGTACACAAAGATTCCGCTGACGTCATATCCGTCACAGAAGTGACGCCAGTAAACGAAGCAAGCGGCCTGTAGAGAGTGCACCCCTGCACACGGAATTTTTTTGCGGGAAAGCAACTTTTAGTACTGAAGAGTACGTTATACTTAGGGTTATTCCTTCTCGGTTTTATATTTTAACACGAAACTGTTCACTTCCGGGATACCCCAAGATTTGACTGACGTCATGTCTGTCACGTAAATGACGTCCGCACACCTTCACCTTAAGCGACCCGCAGCAGTGAACGTCGCTCGCCAAATACACCCACAAGACATGCCGCCGACCGGCAAATTATGCTCAGCTACAGATTATGCTGCACATTTAACTTTTGTGTTTTACTGATTCCTGTGACACAGGAATCAACCACAGTTTTTTTTTCTCTCTCCGATCCACCGCTGTCACTTACCAGTGTCAGTTGATGGTAGAGTTTAACTGCGTCAGCTCTAAAGTGACCCAATCTAACTTGCCTAACCCCTAACTCTTCCCAAGCTGTTTTTTTTTTGCGCACATGCATGTGGATGTGCTCAAGGAGTTTTCTGCGTAAACAAGACCACTAGAATCTCCTGTCACCTTGCCATAAAAAGATTCGCTTTAAAACTATCGCGTTTCGAGAGGTCAAGAAAGACTATCTTCTTGAAAACTATAAGAGTGCGTGACTTATTACGATTGCTTTTTCTACAACGGAATAAAGCAATAGCGACAGCTTCATCGTCTACAAATTTTAAACTCGATATTTTTCTTCCGTTTACCTCACTCCAAAGCTGCGTTCCAACTCACCAGCAATCAAAGTTGACCTCGTCTCCTCCCAGGTGAATGTACTCGTCAGGAAACACTTGTGAGACCTCTTCGAATAACTTTTCCAGAAACGTGTAGCTTTCGTTTCGGGTGGGGTCGATTGGCCCAAGTTCCCCATTAGGCACTTCACCTTTGAAGCAGGTGGTGAGGATCTCCGGATGAGCTGCGCCCCATGAGCGAGTGTGCCCTGCAGCCAAAAACAGTCTCAGAGTTGAAAGTCATAGGGCATGTGAAGTCTGCTTATATGCTTTCAAGGCTAAACCTGGGGATAATTATTCGCGTCGAGCATCGACGACATGGCTCAGGTACTTTCTGACTATACTTTTGTGACAAGGACTAGTTATAAACACGCCCACGCATCGAAAAAAAGGCCGCGACATTTTACCTTCTCTTGAGTACATCGACGTCCACTGACACACACCCTTAGTCCACGTCCACCGTATTATTTCTGATTCGCACCCAAGCTTACTTTAGTCTAGCTATATTGCTGCGTTTTTCTATTTTGAGTTTTCTCAACCTCTTTCATTAGATCGTAATCACACTTTATTAATTTGTTAACGATCCCCTAGTAATGATGAGATAACAGTAACCATTATCCATAGTTTATACATGGCTGGCATACTTTGATTCTCTTCTTGCCTTTCTGGGGTGACGCGGAGGTTCAAATTACGTGCTATATAATTAACATATGTAACTTGAGTACACGTGCCCACTGACCAGATAGACTCTTCGTAACTGCTAGGTTTCAATCCTGCAAACGCGTTTAGACAAAGTTATAATCACAACACAAATTCCGAATATCGTGATTTAGTATTGACATGGATCGGCTAAGAAATAGACATCTGAACCTGTCCTTTTCCCTGGAGGCAAAAACAACTGCCACTAACCCCTATCCAAAGAGATCTGTAGTAATAGTGTACAAAATTCTTTGCTGACCCAGAATATCTTTTGAAAATTGCATACTTCAAGTATCAGTGTAAAAACCCTAAGCTTCATTTATGTTGCCTGGAGAGAGCTCAAGTTTTTCTTTGACAACATCGAGTAATTACATCAATGGCAATCCCGAGATCTTGTTAAAATCTATTGAATCAATGTTTTGATTGCGTAAACCAAGCCATTATAAAAGGAAACAACAAAGGTGTTCATGGAGACTCTTCCAAGCACGGGCAAGTAGCGGAATATTCCAGAACACGGCGTTTCGTCACATTGTATTTTACGCCAGCAACCACAGTGTTCGGCATTTTTGATCGGCGCTCCTGATCACAGCTAGCAAGCAGTACCGAGAGCTTTCTTGCCGTAACCAACTTTTAATGGTACGTGCTAGAACTAAAGCCTATTTGTTCCCGATAAAATGTCGCTTCCCGCTCTACTAGCGGGAGATAATGACCGCTGCGTAGGCTTCCTGTTGTGTAAGGTAAGCGGTTTATTTAGTTTACCGACGGTAAATATCAAACGCTAGTCAGTTTTGCCTAGTCTACTGACATGTAAACATTTTATTCTGTCTAGTATTCAAAGAAACTATTTCAATCCCGGCAGCAATTGTGGAAGGACGCAGATTGGTAGCTCCACCGGCATGTGCTCAATTTCACTTTTGCCGTACTTTTCCAACGCAATGCCTTCGTGCAACTCTTTCCCATTTTTGTAAAACTAAAAGCAATTTTTTTTTATTTCTTCCATGCGACGACACATCTTTTGCTATCATGAAAGTCGCATTTTTTTTCTTTTGCTTTCATGAAAGCGCATTTTTTTCTTGGCGTAAAATTCCTAAAACCAGCGTGACTCCCTAGCACACCACACAACTTCTCAGGAATCAAGATTTTAAGTGGTTGTGTTGCATCCGTTCTACTAAAGTGGCATCACGTTCAAGGGTCACGCGGCGCACTGTAATTCACTACTTATACGTTTCCAATTCACAGTTTTGTGAATTTCTGGAAGCAAGCACATTAGCTGCTCAATTGTCCCAATTCCTGGCCAATCGCCTAAGACGCTAGGTACCACGGAGGAAGAACAAGACATGCTGCAGATCACTAATGTTGTGCACGTAACTGGACGACATGCCTACCTGTAGATTCGACCACTCCCCTGCGTTTCCTGACTATCTGAGATTTTAGTGCCGCCCTCTCTCTCTTGCTTTTCTAACTTTCTTCTGTTTTTTTCGAGAGCTTTCTTTTCTCCTTCCTGTCTTTAAAGTCTCCCCCATAGCCGCGTTGAGAAAACACAGAGCGAAACGGGAACTTCCTTTAAACCCTCGCAACATGCAGAGATAGCCCAGTGGCAGCTCAGTGGGCTGCTACTATGAAGATCGAGTCGAAGTTGCATCAGATCCAACAAGTGCTTTTATGCTAGTTTTTAGAGCGGCGGCGATATTCTTGACCGAAAATCTACTACTACTACAACATCAACGGCGGTGTTATGCAGCCCGCGGCCCTAAGGCTTTCGCTTTAACCATATTGTCAGATATACCTGTTATCCGCGTTAACTATAAACACTTACAATAGAACGAGTAACGCTCTCAATGCTTTTTAGGGGCGAAGCTCCTAAAGACGTGGGTCTGTCTATCCCTTGTGTCTCGTGGTACGTGACCGGCTAGTTCGATGCCTCACTCGCAGGTGGCGCTACGTGACCGCCTAGTTCGATGACTCACTCGCATGTGGCGCTACGTGACCGCCTAGTTCGATGACTCACTCGCAGGTGGCGCTGGTGTGAGTGACGTCATGATGACGTCACTCGACGTGACTGTCACTATAAAGGCATATCGCTGGTTGACGCGCTTCCTCTTTTCGCAACGAGCTCACCGGATGGAGGAGGTGGTTGTTGACAAGGCTGCGGAGCGGAGGGCGCGCAGGGCGGCGGCAGCGCACGCTCGCCGACAGGATCCCGCCGTACGCAAAAAAGAGGCCGAAGCATCTCGTCTAAAAAGTCGCGCTTAAACCGCGCGTCGGCAGCTTCGGGCTGAGCTCGCTGGATGCGTTTTGCAGCCGCCTCGCGAGCTCTCACTGCATCGGGGTTTGCCTGCCGATACGAGCGCTTGCTTGCAGCCTCACGAACCCTACAACAACAACAACAAACGAACAAGAAGAAAATAAAAGAACAAAATAAAAGTTGATTTGTACATTGTACGCACACAGTCTTACGTCTTTCTTAATGATGTAATGGGCGAACTTTCACGGGAGAGTTACGGTTACCGATGATCTCCCCCCCTCTCGAGCTTCACCCCACTTATCATCATTAATTCCGTGGATATGGCGTGATTTTTTTTATAAGAATCATGCCAACTGTATCATCTTACGGCAGCCCAGTTGCTGTTGCCTACGTGAGCGATTATAACGAGTTGAATGAGTTGGCAATTTTTTCCCACGGACCCAGTTTTAATTCGATTATTGAATGGGAAGTGTAACATCACGGACCATATCCACTGCACAATCTATTTCGAATTGTTTCCGTTTAGTGATGTAGTGTCTGCGGCTGTTTCGGTCTTACCTGGCGTGTCGAATTCCGCCATTACACGGATTCCTCTAGCGGCCGCTTCGCTGATGACATGCTGGACGTCGTCTGGGCTGTATACGTGCGTATAAGCATCGTAAGATCCCTGAGAAAACAGCAACAATAACACGGTTGCCACAAACATTTTGTGTCAGGTGGCTGTCGATATGCAATCGTAAAATATATCTGCATGCTTGAACGTTTCATTTAACTTTTAAGTAAATGAATGAGGACAATATTTTGAAGCAGCGGGCAATTATGTTCAGTATGCAATGCTTCACACGCTTGTGGCTGTGCATTAGCCTGCCCTAAGTAACCTATATTTTACAATCTCCGCAGAACAGCTGCAACGCAAGGAAAGCGTTTCAACCCGCACGACAGTAACCCCCTTATAGGAGTCCAGACATGCATACATGCATACATGCATAACCAGTTGACGCAGACCACTAAATGAACTCCTGGTGAGTGAACCGGTGCTGCATATATATATATATATAGAAAACTTTGTAGAAGGTAGCGACTACGAGTTTTTGACAACATTTCAGCAAAGAGACTTGCTAAAAGCCAGACTTTTGCGGGATAAACTAAAGCTTACCAGATTGCTCAGTGATGGGAAAGCTGTACTGACAAAGGGAAAAGACTGGTCGTCAACGATGTGCCAGTGAAGGACATTCATCTTGTTGTACGCCATGGCGTCCTGTGAAAAAAAAATTGCCAGTTTCTTATCGCAGCAAATTGCAATCTGGTGTCAAATTGAAACTAGTGATTTGGAGGGAGCACGTGTCAAAAACAGCGGGGACCTCCACGCAACCGAACACGGAGTAGCTAATTAAGGTACAGACGAATGAAGGAATAGCCGTGGTTTCATTTGGTACACATTTGATACTTCGAGAAAAAGTGAATACAGCTTAACCGTGTTGCTCGCCGTTGGCCTCAGGGCTTCGTAAACACAGGCCAATTTTGTTGTTACTCAGTACAATGAAATGCTTGGCTATTTCCTTTGAGTTGATGATTTAACAAAACCGAACAAAGGGAGCGGTACGACACCAAAGTAAATGGAAGTCACTTACGTAGTAAGCGTATTCAATAAAATGATTTTTCCTAAGTAGCATGTTTTGTAAATATCGTTCGGTACTTCTTATTGCGTCTCTAACCAACAACACAAATAAGGATTCAATGGCAGTTTCTCAAAAGCGATGTCCTCGCAAAGATACGGATCATCCACATACGCCATAACTGTGTAAAATAGTCAAGACGGCTTACTGGTGTGGCGGTGGCTCAGCTTTCTTGTGATAAAGGTCCGCACGTTCTCCATGTTCTTTTATCCTCATAGCTAAGCAAAATGGCCACGTGCAAAGCATCCGGGCAGAATCAGATGCTTCATATTGCGGGGAGTAGTTAGCATGCGTGTGAGCTTTAAATGCGTACCTGTCTTCCTAATTGTAGTGTTGGCAAATATTCCTTCCCATCTTTCATCCTACGTCACATGCACCGCGTTAAAGGATACTAGCAGATCCCATCTACATGGCAGGTCGTGGACTTGTCGAGCTGCTTCTGAACGCACCGCGTATGGTATTTCGCTTCCGTAAATTCGTCTGCAACAGCGCACCCTACTCGAATTCACTGTCCACGAGGAGCTTCCCTGTGCAATGAACGATTTCCCCATATTCTTGATTGTGTGACACGTGGTGCGCAGATATCATATCCCAGCTGCCTTCTACGATTTAGCCTCTGCAGGGCTGCGAAGGGCCGCTTACCTGCTACACTTTTGGCATCATCTCAGGAGGACGGCACCTCCGATTCTCAGACAGCTCTTAATCTGCTCAATAGTTGCAGGAATGTGTTGTGAATAAGGTGAAGGGACAATATCTTTGGAGCTGAGTACGGCATATTGCCAGTATACCACAGTTCAGTACCCCGTCTCCCCTGTGATGTGGGGGCATCCGAATAACCGCAGTGATGTTTGCGGCTTAGAAGGAATTCGGTCTTGAAAAGCCAAGTTGAGTGGATATATTTTTTTCGTTCGATCTTCCCGTGGGTACATCGACAAAGCATTAGGCGGGACCTTTCTTGGTGCCTTTCAGCGTTTCCCTGCTAGTAGAAAAATGATTCGTCATTGATTGCAATTCCGACTGCAAGAACATGTCAGACAACCAATACCATTTGCTACCCATGAAGCTAAAGATGAAAAGAAACTTAGGCATGTGTCTGGCTCAACGACCTTGTCTCCTAAGCTTTGATGTAATCTTCACCACTCAAGCCTCATTGTATATTGTATATGTAGTCTTGCCGTTTTCGCTTGTTTCCCCCGCGCAGTTCTATTAACATCTGGGAATCTAAATGTCCAGTGTTGTAAAATATATTAAACTTGCTTCAAGCGAAAGGCAGAAAAAGCATTAAAGTGGGACACACACCGACGCACACCCAGGCTCACCCTGTTTTGACCGCGGGGTGTCCAGAGTGTTTGTACAAGCCGCCTACGAACGGAGAAGGCAATGCTCTTTACCTCTGGCATTGAACGTTTTTCTTGCGAGCACCCAAGCACACAGGCTAAAAATTAATGCACCAGATGGGATCAACTTACCAAAGTGTCCATAATGGCTGACATTGGAAGAAAGTGTCTTGAAGTGTCGATTAATAGGCCACGATGCGAGAACCTCGGTGCGTCGTAAATCACGGTCTCGTTCACAGCAAACTGCAGGCGGGCACACACGTCCGTTTTACTTTTTCAAGACGTATCGTCTTCGAACACAAACTTTATAACCACGAAAAATTTGTTCACTTTTGCCAAAAATATAACACGTTCTAGAGAAAACCAAGCCCCTAAACCGAAACGAGACAGGAAGAATAATAATTTTACGGTATACATAACCTTTCGAGGCCTTATCTGCATGCAATGATATTGCGAAGCCTCTTTCTGCGAACACGGGGAAGAACTTCGCAGGTACGCGTTGCGGCACAGGCTATAACTGAAAGGAATGAAGTTTACTGGCGCCACCATTCTCTCTACTTTATTTTTTCACCCCATTCAATTCCCTAAGTGGTAGTCATGACAACTAAGTTAATTAGGTGTTTGAAATTTTTTGCTAGCTGAAGAAGTTTACTTCTGTGTCTTTATTTTACCACATTTTAAAGACTACACTATGTCAGTTGTGTACAAGAGATATATGTTATTGATTTATAGTCTTGTCCATCAATTGACTTTGCAATGTTTTATTGAATCTGAGATTAATCAGCTCATCAAAAGCAAAGTCGAATTCTTTTTCACAGCTGAAACCATATTTCACATCATTTAAAGGGGGCTTCACGTAATTATACAAACCTGTTCGGAATCATACGGGTAGAGAAGCTGACTGAAGGACTCCAATCCTCGCAAAATTCCCCAGACAGACAAAGAAAACAACGCAGGCTGTGATGTGGACGTCAAAACAATGCTGTCTAGAATAAAAAGATACCCATACGTTTGTCAGCAATGAGCTCGGCAGAGTCGAACAGGCACTATAAGTACTCCGTTTTAAGCGAGCAACTTCCACTACACACGATCAGACTCCGAAGTGGTATTGCGCAGTATATTCCACGAATGTGCACAACCCATCAAGCTATGCGAAAATTCTTTGAAGGCAGTGGAAAGGCTGTCGCCAAGCTCCACACATCGTAAAAAATTGTAAATTTATTTGCGCAATGCGGTACATCGAAGCTATTTTTAACGCTAGTAAACGGTGAAAATTATATTGTAGTGCTAAAATCAACAACTATATATAAAGGCATAGCAATAAAATCCAATGAACCATTTACGCATTTTCTATAGCGAAGTACCAGCACTCTCGTTGGGTCTTTTCTGGTGGCGATCCTTAGCGAAAACTCCTTGCTGCGGCGCATTACGCATTTGAACGTACATTGGCGAACAGACGATTCAAGAAATTTTGAGCACAGCCAATCTCTTATACAAAACAAATGTAGCAAATCAAAACACCCTGACACTCATCATTTTTTCCACGCTGGGTGCTCATCTGCATTTCGTAAGGCACACTGAAGTGAATACGAACCATCTAGCACCTCCAAAACCTTGGTAAGGCTTAAAAGACTGAGTCCGTTTTCCGAATTTCTTCGGTTATTTCCAACGCATCGGAAAAACGCCAGCTTTTACGGATGTTCCCCACATTTGCACGCCATCAGCTCCATGATGATGCTGCTACCATAGATATCTCCAAAGCATCTAGCTGGCTGCAGCAAACAATCACTGAGAAATTATCTCAAGACAGCGAACTCATATTTAGGCTTATTTCTCTAACCCACAAACACGCATCTTTCACGCAAAAAAGCCTCTGGCACTCCGGGTCGTATTTTCACATCCTACACTTTGTAGTGGCGTCAGCTTCAACAATGAAATCCTAATTTGAGATGGCAGGATTGAACAAATTTCGTACATCACTATTTATATTCACACACACACACACACACACACACACACACATATATATATATATATATATATATATATATATATATATATATATATATATATATATATATATATATATATAGCTTTGGGATTAAGGGGATTTCGCCAAAAATTTTGGGACTTTTAAAAGTGGTACAATAAAAGATTTTTCCCTCGGGGTTTTTTGAAAACACTTCCGGTCCCTTTTGGCCTCAACCAGCAACACCGTTCCGGATTTTTTAAAACCAAGCCTGAAATCGGTAAATATTTCCCCAAATTTGTTGTAAAATTAGGTGGGGAAAATTTTTTTGGGGAAAGGTGCCCCTCTAAATTTTTTAAATCACCAAAACTAACAACATGCCTGTGAGTGCACCCGGGCACAATCCATTTTTATTTTGGGAGAAGCATCGGTCTTAAAACCCCCCAATTGAGTGGAATATTTCTTCCCGTTTTTCACCTACGTCACATTCCCCGCCTTAAAGGAGCTTCAGTCCTTACTGGAGTTGATTTCGATTGCTTCTTAACGACACGTAGTCCTTACGACCCATAACTTAGTGCCGGGAGTTCCTTGCTTAACGATTGCCCATTTTGACGTTTCACGTGGTGAAGATATGATTTGCTTTCGGGCTTGGGATTCCTGCCTTTTTCCTACTCAGAACAGGGTCCAAATCTAAACCAGTTTACTGCCAATAGTTAAATTGTTAAAAGGAAGGGAAAACTTGGGCTGACTACGCATTGCCGTAACACAGCTCAGCTCATCCCCCCTGTTTTGGGGGGATCCGTAACCGGGGTTTCCAAAGGTTCGCTTGAAACGTTGAGTGGTATATTTTTTTCGTTGATTTCCCTGGGTACATCGACAAACAAGGCACCTTTTGTGCCCGGGTTTTGCAAAAAATGTTTCGTATAATTGCTTCCATGCAAGAAAGGTCGAAACATCCTTTTAAATGGAAAGATGAAAGAAACTCGGGCATGTTCTTGCCAACGGGGCTGTCCCAGTTTTGATGTAAACTTCCCAACCAAGCTTCCTTGATATTGTATATGTTTGCTTTTGCTTTTTTCCCCCGGACACAGCTAAAACTAAATGCCAGTTTTGAAAATATATTAAACTTGCTTCAAGCGAAAGGCAACGGGCATTAAAGTGTGAAAACGCGCCACCAGGCTCAATGTTTTACCGCGGGTTCCACAGCTTTGAAGGGAGGAAATGCCTCTCCTTCTGGCTTGAACGTTTCTTCGGTCCCGAACACATAAATTTATGCCATTTATAACTCCCCAAAGTTGTATCTGACTAAGGTGTCTTAATTGATTAATGGGCCACATGGAAACCTGGAGATGAAAATCAGCTCGAAAGAAACCCAGCGGAAACTGTTTTACCTCAAACTATTTTTCAACACAACTTTATAACCTTTGTTCACGCCAAAATATAAAACCCTTTCCCGAGAAAAGGTCCTAACCGAAAGGGAAGACAGAAGGAGTAATTTAATAATTTCACGAAACATAACCTTTGGGGAGGCCTACAACCTTTAAAAGGAATAAGAAAGGTAAATTTACTGGCGCCACCATCCGCTCTAATTTATTTTTTCACCCACCAATTCCTAAGGGTGGGCATGACAAAAGTTTATAGTTTGAAATTTTTTGTTGACTGAAGAAGTTTACTTCTGTGTCTTTATTTTACTGTATCATTTAAGACTATGCCATATAAGGTCTGTACAAGAGATATGTTATTGATTTATAGCCGTGTCTATCATTTGACTTTGCAATTTTTTGTTGAATCTGAGATGAATCAGCTCAAAAAAACAAAGACGAACTTTTTTCCGAGCTCAAACTATACTACACATCATTTAAAGGCTTGTTCACGTAATTATACAAACCTGTTCGGAATCATACGGATAGAGGAGCTGACTCAAGGACTCCAATCCTCGCAAAATTCCCCAGACAGACAAAGAAAACAACACAGGCTGCGATGTGGAGGTCAAAACAAGGCCGTCTAGAATAAAAAAGATACCCATACGTTTGTCAGCAATGAGCTCGGCAGACTCGAACAGGCACTATAACCACTCCAGTTTAAGCGAGCAACTTCCGCTAAACACGATCAGACTACAAAGTGGTAACAGCATTAAATTTCACGGGTAAGCACAACCCATCAAGCTATGCGAACATTCTTTGACGGCCGTGAAAAGGCTGTCGGCGAGCTCCACACATCGTGGAGGGTTGTAAATTTATCTGCGCAATGCGCTACATCCAAGCTGTTGTTACCGCTAGTAAAATGTAAAAATTGTATTGTCGTGCTAAACTCAACAACTAAATATAATGGCATAGCAATAAACTCAAAAAATTCCTTTTAAGGAAGCCATCTCCGCTTTTTCTGGTGCGAAGCAAAACCCCTTGCTCGGAATCCTTTCTACTTGGCGCCCACCCGACTAAAATTTTAGCACAGCCAATTCTCATATAAAACGAATTGGCAAATCAAAGCCCTGCTCACGATTTTTCAGCGGGCTCTCTTATTTAAAAGCAACTGAAGTGAAAAAACCCACTAGCAAGCCCACGGGAAAGGGTTTTTTTCCCGTTTTGGGTTTGTTCGGGTAATTCCAAGCACAAAACGGGGTTTAGAAGCCCCAATTGCCCGCATCCCCAATATATGGTAAAATATTAAAGCACTAGCTCTCGAACTTTCCGGGAAATTTTTCAAGAGGCTAATCAAAGGCTTTTTCTTAAAAGACAGCATTTTACGAAAAGTTCGAAATGGGCGCACCATCCTCACGAGGGGCCCGTTCAACAATCAAATCTTAAAGAGTGCGCTTGAATAACTAATCACTTAATATTATTTTTTATAAATATATATATTAGTGCGTTATTCTTCAATACAGATATCATCTTAAATCCTTTCAAATAGGGACATAATAAACCCCGGGTTTAGCGTATTTTCCCCAAAGGGTTTTACTGGGCCCTGACTTCCATCAAATCTTTTTTAGCTCAGCTTGTATACTTATTTCGTATTATTTAAATATATATATTGCGGTACTTAAACAAATTCCAGGCGTATAACACTGAGATGTCAAAGCTGTAAAGTTTTCAGCGCTGAGCTGCCATAAACACCAATGCAAGCCAGTTTGGCCTCAATCCCCCGTTACTTGAGGCTTTGAAATTTTGAAAATCTGTAGGGCAGAGAACTAGACGCGAAGAAGCGCCTTTCACCAATGACACCAATATATGCGTAAAATAATAACAATATACAACTTTCTGTTAGCATTCATTTAAAAACTTGAATGCGTAATAGTAAACACCAATTTACAGATATTCACAGCAATATGACGCAACCTGCCGCAAAAGCTGTTCACGTAAGAGTACGTGATTATGATGCTTGAGTCCTTCGGCTGAAATAAAACCTATCACTTCCACTTTCTCTCCCTCTCGTGTGTGTAACAATATATATTGGGTTGCGTCTTAAAGCTTTTACTTTGTCTCAATAAAAATACTCATAGGGGTGGCTTAAGTCCTGTTGGCAAGTTGGGACATACGATCATGATACCCTTGTGGGATATTAGCTGTCCAATTTTCCTTGTGTCGCTCATGAGGATATTTTAACATATAGAGTGGCCCTGGAGCCTCGACATGATTATGCAGCTGCATGTATTTTAGGCGGACGTGTTATTAGTTACAGCGCATTATTTAAAGCTTTGATGATTTATGTACCCCTCATAAACTTTAAACTGGCACAAAACTTGGGTGTAGCTATAACTATCATCAGGGAGACTCGTGACCTGACGGTGAAAATTTTTCCCATGCAAACAATGTGTTTTACGTTCAATATCTGTTACTCCACAAGTGAAAAAAGCGTTTTTTAGGGGGACACACACAGAGTGCGCATCATGCTACCAGTGACGCGGCGCACACGGTCGTAGACACACTACCGCGCATTATAGGCGAAAGGCACTCTTCGCGATAACATAAATGTGTGGATGTATTATCTTATTATAGGCTTGCGAAAGCTCCCTCGTAATGCTGTCATCGGTAACTAGTTCAAAAACGTGGTAGATATGCCGGTGTAACAACAGCTCTGCCAGTGTAATCATTACTGTTATCCGCAACTTATTCGCGTCCACTGACTTGACTTCAATTAGCTTTCAAAGCAAACGCGTTCTCAATGAGACTGATATCGTCCTGTAAAAAAGAGCTAATGCATTTCGCCATGAACAGTTGGTCTACAAAAAAGTTCTGATAACACCTCTGAAATTCAGTCTTCTATTGTGGCAAAACGGGTACTTGAAAATCGGTGTAAAGGAACGGTTCCACATAAGAGAATACCCGCATCGGTAACGAAGAAGGAGTTTATTAGTACACCTTTATCTCATGAACCACCTGTTCGTATACATACATACATGGATGCCTACACTTAGTGCGCGAAAAAATCGTCGCATGGGTTTGTTCTTCGTTAGATATTTGAGTCTTTAAAGGTTTTACGACAAATTGAGCACACTCTCAGCGAAGGTTGCACGCCCTTTTTGCTTTCGCGCTTGTTAGCTTTCTGTAGGAAAGGATGGTAACTTTTTTAATAAAAACCAATCGCACTCCATGTATGGCATCGAACCAGTGGGGTGGTGCTCAGTCCACGACTTACTGACTGTGGTTTTTCGTCGGGGCTCCTCTACCATGCTGAGCTGGAAATAGGGTTAAGAGCGGGACAACCCTTTTTCCCACTTTGAACGAGAGGGTGGGAATTGGGAGAGAGATTTTTCTTTGGCAAGAAGCCTATACGATGTGCTAAAAGTGGTTCATTTAAGGGACAACGAGCATAGTGGGGAATAAGAGGTAGGAAAGATCAAGTGCTAAAGTGTGCTGTGTGAGACGGTGCATGCTTGGAAACGCCAGAGAATGATTAACCAGCCTTTGTCCACCACGAGTGAGGTGGACGGGAGGTTTGGGCGAGGGACATTAAAATTAGTGAGAATATCGTTGTAGCTGAGTAGGCAATGAAGCGCCGCAAGTCCCAGCCCAAGAAGCGATTTACCACACCATTGCCCCTCACACCCCCTTTTTTTCTCTCTCGGACTAAGCCCTCTTCTAAACGTTTTTAGCTTCTATTCACGCGGGATTACCCTGTTCGCAGGATTACCAAATTTTCGCAAGAACTACGAGAGCATAATGCTGCCTGACTGTTTTGATTTCAAAATAGGCGTTTGAACTCACAGCTCTCGTCCATTCCCAGATGTGGCATGTGCTCGCAGTCACCGCCAAGTTCGACAATGAGTGAGGAAAGCATCCCGCTGACGACAACGTCATCCCCGGAACGACGTGCGGCTGTCATATTTCCTCTCCTTCCATAGCGAATGCTGAAAGTTGCCTCAAAGGCAGGCTGCTTTCCGGGGCATCCCTCGAAAAGAAGGCGCTTACGATAGCGTTCAATAGCATTCGTAACTACGGGGCAGGAACCATGGTATTCGATGGAGAATTTTTGGGGATCTACTAGGAGAAGTTTGTAGCTTGTGCTCTGATTTCTAGGCAGGGGCCAGATCTCTCCTCTTGTGGGAACAACCTGCGGAAGAAAGAATTGAAGCAGCAAGTAAAGTGTCAACATGAAGAAATAGTTTACGAATATTTCATAAAATTTCTAACATAACCTACTTAAAGTGGAAACATTGTGTTTAATCATGTCGAAGTTTACTTAGAAAACTACAAAAAAGGAAGAGCTGAGAATGAAACTGCGATTATTTTTTTAATAAAAGCGACTCAAAAAGCTGCGGGATAGCACCGCACATGATTACCATTATTAATAATGAAATTAATTTAAAAAAAGGTCCAAAGGCGAAGACTTTGGTATTATATTACATATAGATTACATTTATTTCAGCAAAAAAATAAATGAACGCTAAACACAAAACCGCCAGCAGAGGTAAACGCAGACATTGAATCAAAAGATACCCGACAGGAACAAGTCAGGCGAACAACTGACGCGCGAGCAGTGTAATGGCGTGAAAATTTCACATTAGCAATTCTCTATTGCACTCATCATTGGAGGTGCGCGACAGGAGGGACAGGGCGCGAGGGATGGTAGTGGGATAGAGCAGAAGGTGTTGCATGGCAAAGGTGGCCGATACTGCGGTCTTGCGACAAAATTAGACTCGTGACTAATTTTTCGCTCGTGTATAGTTTCAGTTTTGGATTGCGGCTGGCTGTGCGTCCATTTCCATCTTGTCGAAGTCGGACGATCTGTCTTCTGTTATTATGCAAATGCGGTTCGCACTCTTCGGTAAGGCCGCAGCAACGTACCTATCGCGAGCCCCGGGGAGAATGTATTTAATCTCTAGGTACCGGCCAGTGGGTGGGCCTTTAGGTTATGCACTTAATGAAAGCGTCCCACCGCACCTGATCGCCGTCACATTCAGCACGTCCTCGTTCACTGCCACATCTACGAATTCTCCACGCTATTTAAGCCGAGTTGTAATAGTCTATTCCACTGAGGAAAATTATTTCTGCTCATTTGGTGACACTTTGTGTTTGCTTTCATAATTTTGTTACACTGCTTCTCGATCTCAATGATGTGTTTACATACTTGACTTTACATACCTATGGTATTCCATGTTCCACGCTCCCACAGCTGCTTGTTCTTTAGAGTTAGTTGCTAATGTACTCTGCTTATCAAAACGGAGGCGTGTCTCCAGACAAGTTTTAATATCTTAAAGGGGGCGCACTCCTGCCATCCTGTGCTACAGGTAAACGCATTTGCTGACAAGGTTAACCCCTTGTTATGCCAATGGGCCCTGGGGTCTTGGAGGAGTACACACAACCCGTAAAACCTTTGTTTTTTCTATAAAAAGGAAGCGTATGTACATCAGAAAATCTAAATGCCTATTTCCGAAAGGCTTTGTTAGAATAGACGTTGTGACATAACTAGAAGGGCTGAACCGAGAAGTTCTTTATTGATTTGATATCTCAAAACAAACCTGCATCATTCGCAGGCACTACGGAGTGTGAGGCATTCGGCATGTTCCACTGGTGGAATATTTTTACTGTGTCTTGTAATGTACTGTATTGAAATGGAATCGACGCACGTTGAAGGAAAGAAAAACTGTCTTTCCTCCTGCTTACTTCGCTGCATATGCCGTGGAAAGACAATAGATAGGAGACAATAGATAGAGACAATAGATAGTTTTTTGCTTTTGTTCTTGTTGTTTCTGTTTAGATAAATCATGTATAAATTCGTATGTGGGTTTCCTTTAAATAAAAAAATTGGAAGTTGGCACCTGTATACGTCTACCTTGTGTTCTTCGTCCAAGTCTAGTGTGCGCCATGGTTTACTCTTTCTTAAAGTATGTTACCAACCAGCTCAGCAACAAGTTTTGAAAGTAGACAATAGGAAAGATTCGAGCCGGCGAGGCGGCGTTAATGTCTCCATTCTCTACCCCAATAATCTGCGGCGCTTTTCCCTGCCGTCTCGCTCCCCCTGCAATTGAGATTTGCTCCAATCAATTCAAACTTAGCTCTTTCCACTCCCCGCGCCCATCAACCCAAACCGTAACTTTTTATTTAAAACCGAAATCAAACTGTGGGAATTTTTAATTTTGGGTGCCACATTTTTTTGGAAAAGGCCGTTTTTTATTTCTTAAGCAAAATAAGTTTTTTCGTGTTTTTTTGGGAAAGCTCTTAATATTTTGGATTTGGCCCCGGCTTTCTAAAGGAGGCACCAAATTTTGGTTTTAAAAAGGGGCCCGAAACCCTTTTTTCAAGGGGGGCTTGGAAAGGCCGGGGGGGCCGAATCTTTTTTGAAAGGAGAGAGCCTGCAAAACCCCATTTTGGTTAAAAAAACCCTAAAGGCCCGTTTCAAAACTTCCAAAGGGCTTAAGATGAGAGTGGCTTTTGGGGGGGGCCGGGAAAAATGGTTTTAATGAAAACTACGTTTTGTAGCCCCCCTCTTTTTTGGTTGACAAAAAACCTCTTTTTTGGCCGAGTGGGAAAATTTTCCAACTTGTAGCTTCTTTTTTTTTTCGCCATTTTAAAAAGGGGCATAAGTGGGTTAAAGGAAATTTTGGGGTTAACTGGCTACGGGGTTTTTACCCTCCGTTTTTGGCCCCCCAAAAAAGCTTGGGGGGGGTGGTTTTTTGCTAGAAAAAGAAAATTTTTCGAAAAACTTGGGGGGGCCCCTTTCCCATTTTTTCCCGGGCAAAGCCGTGACAAAAGGGGGCAGGAAGTGCCTTTAGCGAAACGGGTTGGCCGCAAAGGGGCCCCCCCAAGGGGTCCCCACGGGCTTTTCGCCCCCGATTTACCCAGCACCCAACGTTTTTTCCCGGGGGGGTCTTTGCGTTTAAAAATTTTCCTGCGGGAATGAAAAAGTTTTCAACCGGGCCCCCCGGGCCCAAAAAACCCCAAAAAACTGGGGCACCGGGACCCCGAAAACCGGCCGCAGCGAAGGAAAACAAAGCGGCTGTTGGTTTAAATATCCATTTTTAAGGCTGCCTTTTCCCCGGCCAAAAGGTTTAAAACCGGGGGGGTTCCCTTTTCTCTTAGAACATCCTTCCAAACAAAAATTTCCCCCAGGCGGGGGTTAAACCCCTCTGCTCTTCCCCCGTTCCAATTGCCTTCAAAGGGCCCGGGGGTCCCCCCCAAAATTAAATTATTTAATTTCCGGGACCACCTTTCCTTAAAGAAACGGCTTTTGGGTGGGAAAAAACCAAGGTCGGCAAAGTCCGGAAGATAGAAAACCCCTTTGTGTGTTTTTAAAATGCCCGAAAGGTTTAAAACCGGGGCCCGGGAAACCTTTTTCTTTTTATAACCTTTTTCCGGTTCGCCGGGGCAAAGTTTTTTAAGCCAAACGGGGGTTAAAAAGCGCGGTGGCACCCTTTTTTCCCCTTTTCCCATTCTTTAAATTCCCCCTCCTAGTTTAAAAAATTTTAATTTCGCAAACCCCTCTTTTTAAAGAAAATTTTTTAACTTTTGGCCTTTGGGTTGGTTTTCCCCCGAGGGGATTTTGCCTGGGAAGGGAATTTTCCAAGGAAAAGCCTTTTGTTCTTTTTTTTTGAAAAGATTTAGTTTAAAAGTTTTGTTTGCCAATAATTTACGGGTTTAACCCCCGTAGAACTTTTTTTCAGGGAAAACCCCCTTTTAAGAAGCCCCTTCTCCCCTTTGAAGCTTTTCCCTTTCCAATTTTGGCCTCCAAAAATGTTCCAAAAAACGGGCCTTCACCTTTTTTGTTTCCCCTTTTCCCAAATTATGAAACAGCCCAAAATTGGAAATATGTGTTTTATTCTCAACAACCGCAATCGGGCGTTTTCAAGCCAATTATTTCTAACTTTTGGGTTGGGCCTTTAAAAAACGGTTTTGTCCCCAAATTTTTAACTTTCCTGGGGGCCCCTACCCTTTTTTAAGGAAAAAACGTCCTTCATTGGGAAAAACCCCTTTTCTGAGGAAAAGCAGGGTTTTTGAAGGGTTCAAATTTTTTTGGCTGGATTTGGGGAAAAAATTGGGAAAATGCGGTTTAACCCTTTCCCCAACCCCCCCCGCACTTTTTACGAAAACCCCCCAACGTGCCCCGAAGGGCCCCCGAAAAAATTCCGATTTCTTCTCCCTTATAAACTTGGTTCCAAGGGTTTTTCCCGGGGTGGTGGGTTTAACCAAATTAATTTTGGCCCTTGGGTCCTAAAGGGATCAGGCCCACAATTTCAGCACCGATTACCCCGGCTATTTCAGACCCCCAAAACCTTTTAGGGGGGGTGTTATGCAAAATTTTCAAAAGCGCAAAATCGTTAAAACTAAATTTTAAGGTTTAGTCACAAAATTTAAAAAACAGGGAATTTTTCCACCAAAAATTTTTTAAAATTTTAAATCGGGATTCCCTAACTGAAAACCTTTTTTCATTCGGGGAAAAAAAATTTTTTTTTTTTTTTTTTTTTTTTTTTTTTTTTTTTTTTTTTTTTTTTTTTTTTTTTTTTTTTTTTTTTTTTTTTTTAAAAAAAATTTTTTTGGCACTACAAATTCGAGGAGATTTTTGCGACAATTTTGTGACAAGCATAATTTCACTCCAATGTCAAAGAATACTTAGCCCAAGTTAGCTGAGAGGTTTTTAATAAAACGGGCTTTTGCAATGCGCGTGGAAAAGTTTACGGCAGTTCAGTGTATAAGGCGTTGTGCTGCTAAACTTCAGTGCACGGGTGCCATCCCGGCTACGGTTTGGGCCCTCTTTCCTGGGGAGTCGACAAAAAAACCTCACGGAAGCTCACACTAACACGTAAGTCTTGAAGGTAGGTCAGCTGCGTGTAAACTGCACGACCATCACGGTGGTTAAGTCCACAATTACAGCTGATTTGCTTCTCCTCCGCTGCCGCAACAAAATTTACTCCATCATTGTTTCTATGTGGGAGCTTCGTTCTAATTGTATAGTCGCGGCAATTATTGGACATTACCATAGAAGGGCGCACGCTATGACATGTCTTTCTCCTTCCGAACAAGAGTGGCCATGATTATGGCTAACGCTGGACTTTTTGTTCTTTTTAGCCAATCTTGACCAATCTTCCTAAGTGGATATGCTTGGCGTGACAAACGTGCGGCGGGGACGCTGGGTGGTCGCCGTGGGGCACGCCCTCACGTGAGCTCGGCATGTTCTCGCTATTTGTAACGGCGGACACCAAAAATAACGATTTGTAAACAGTGTTGCTGTTACGACATAAATATTGTGTGTCGAGATTTTGACGCACGTTATGTACTTCCAGCGTGTCAAAAGTACTCTGCAGCCCTTCATTCGGGTGCGGATCACACCCAACGTGTAAGATTCGGCGCGCTAGGACGCCAAAGCTTGGGTTTTTTCAATGATGCGTCTAGCAGGACTTTATTTCCACGAGCCTCGAATTATCTAGAAGCGTCTTTTGAGCCAAGGTAATGAAAACGTACGGGGTGGTAAGAAACTGAATCCGGTATGCTGTTCGCAGCTATATCTGCGAGAATCTGGAGAATCGGTGTTAAGGAGAGGTGCGAGATAATAACATAACTAACGAGACAGTGACGTCTGCTGTTTTGCTTGTACGGGTGCAGGGTGAACGCACATTTTACATTTCCATTTATTTTGCATTTAAAAATTATTTAGAGATCATAGTCACATCTAAACGGTCGACACCCCCCGAACGCCGCAATGAGCCCCCTGTTAAGACGGTGCAAGAGAGCGTATGTGACCGCGCGTGCCTGTGCGTAATTGTGGGCATCTGTGTGTATGTCTCACACGTGGGTCAAAGGGCATGTGCCCTTATGCCCACACACACACATATATGTGTGAGAATTTGCGTCTGTGTGGGTGTGTGCGAGTGCGTGACGTGTGTATCTTAGTGCGATCTTTGTGTCTGTGAGAGGTTTTTCGTTTGCGGGTGTGTGTGTGTGTGGCGAGTTACATTGCGTTTTACCCCTGTTTTGCAACCTAAACGTAGTGGTTATAAATTTTTCTGGGGAAAATGTATTGAATGGGTACGTTAAAAAGTGATTTCCAATAATCGTCACTACTTCATTGTGTTCTGTCTTGAGCGTTATTGGGATAAAATTACTGAAATATATAACATTTCGTACTTCAGAACTACCAGCTGTGGCTCTTGTTTGATACACACAACAATTGTGCGCACGACTTCTTATGCGACATGTATTTCAGTAACACCACGGTTCCAGCAAGTGGAACTCCCATTTAGATGTTAGCCCCTATAGGGACGCAAAAAGTGACTGTGTAAACCACGATACCTGTGCACCAAAGAGCGATGACACTGAGGCAAAGCTGAAAACGAACGCGGAAAAAATCCTTTGCTTTGGAAAAATACGTTTCACGTTTAAAACAGTACAGTCATATGTTGATCTATAATGCAGAAGTAATTAAACGAGGCCGCATTTTCAAGAAGTAGAATACAAAGTCTACGTAGCAAGGACGAGTTTCATAAGGGTCACTAAATTAAGTATTCCAACCTAAGCAAGTAAAACGCAGCCTGTTGGTTTCTGCAATTAAATCTAAGATTTAAACACTTGGCGGGCGACAACTGCATCAGATGCCAATCTCGTGATCCTCTTAGTACGACTAAAAAAAATCTCGATTTGCACGTGCTTTGAACTCAAGGATGAATTAACAGGGTAGTGAAAAAACTTGCAAACTATTTGAATTACGTTGCAGGATTTCAGGTTCGCATCATGACCGAATATATATTCAAGTAACCTTCAGTTACTAAATTTTAGTCACGTATTATTGCCTCTGATTTCGTGGCTGTGAAACCCTTGTATGTTAATTTTTCATGGCACGAGAGAGTTGCAAAATTTTTTCTGCAGTACACAACATCCCACAGCAAACCATGGACCGAGCCGGTGATCGCAGGCCAGGAGGTGGAAAAAGCAGTGCGAAGTAGGATCAGAGGCCCAGGTGGAAGGTACGCCACTGCCCCAAGTGCAATACGGGCCGCACTGTCTTACAAGGAATTTTGACATCCTGAATAGAATCTTCCTCTGTCCCTCAAAAGTCTGGTATATAACAAATGCGTCCTTCCAGTAAAGACGCAAGCAGCAGAAACTTGGGGTCTCACTGAGGGACTTCAAAGTAAACTCAGATCCGCAAAACTGGCTATGGAAATTAGGATGCTAGGGGTCATTTTGAGGCACAAGAAAACAGCAGCGTGTGGAAGACACTCTAGCTCAAATTAAGCAAACGAAATAGGCATGGCAGGGTCACGTTATACGAATGAGGGACAACACGTGGAGCATTTGTTTAACGGAGTGCTGCCAATATACCGAAAACGAACTAGAAGTTGACCAACGACTTGATTGAGGGATGAACTACAAAAATGAAGGGCACAGGGCATAGTCAGCGAGCACTCTATGGATGTGGCTTTTAATCTATCGCAGATGCCTTCGTCCTGCAGTGGAGAGAACCAGGCTGATTATGACGGTAATTAAGATGATGGGTGAAGGCACTGCCGGGAACGAACAGGTGATTCCTGACGATAGCGGCTTAGCGGAACGAGCTTCGAAGGGTGCTGTCCAAGGAGCTGGTGCAGTGATGATGGGAGCTGCCGCAATGTTCCAGAGAAGGAAGGATTTGTTATATACAGACTTTTGAGGGACAGAGGAAAGCCTACCATTCAGGATGTCAAAATTGAACCTAATTAAGGATCTACAGAATTAAAGTCCTACTACCCTTTCGCCTTCCCTTTATGGAAATATTCTAACACCGTTAATTTTTTCGAGTGGTTTTTATTACGTCTTTATGTTTTTCTCTCTCCTCCTATCGCGTTCTGTTTAAGGACATCCTCTGATCGAAGTATAAAAGTGTTTATCCACATTACAGGCTGATGCAGGGGGATCTAGTCGCAGACAGCATCTGGCCTCTAGAATTTGGTTTAACTACTGCATTTTCTATGGAGGAAGACACATACGTTAGCAAATGACAAAAAGGAATGATATCCTTGCCTGACCTTCTAGAATACATTAGAGTGTTTTGGAGAAGTCGTACAACTTTTATCTTATGTAGATCCCCGTACTCAACGTGGGTGGGCCCACACGGAGCGATATATCTCGTCCCAAGGTAATAAAGCCGAAGTGAATGAAAGCGGCCTACTCGGACCTCCGGGTGCAATAAGGCGAGATGGTCTGACCGGTGCCGTTTTGAGAGCCCAAATAATAATCAAGAAAGAAGGGACATTGGGTGTCCCAAAGGTTACGGCAAAACGGTGCGATTAGAGGGTACGTAGAAGACGCTACCATACACAATTGGACGTTCCAGCGGAGTTTGTGTGCCACAAGAGAGAGGACGCAAAGTGTTGGGTGCTAAATTGTACTGAAACTGATTACACTATGCCCACTCTATGCTTAGCCCCAAAACGAAAGTTTTCTTCAGAGCCGTCCTTTGTTATTTCACACTGTTGAGTTGTGTCCACTTTTCTGACCTGTCAGTATGGCGGCATCAAAAATGCGCCAGACGTGCGTTCGCTGAAGACCCCTGGCTGCAAAAGTGTCTACCCGAAGTGAGCTAACTGCACCGATGGTCAACTTGATGGGTGATGACATTTCTTTTTGGCAATGTCACCTGCCCTGAACACTGTTTATGAAGCTATATTGCGCAGGTTTGCCTAAGTTCGTAATTTTTATTCGAACGTCTATATTGTTCTCAACAGCGCTCTCGGGTTTATTGCCTACCATTGTATGCCCCCAATGGGCCCAAGGATACGTTTACTCTAAACGGTATGGTGTGTGCCACCTGTCCTAGTAGTTCATAAACATGCTTGCACGCATACAACTTCCACTTCATGCACACAGAAATGGTAGAAGCTCTTTTTTGCAGTACTACTGCCTCCATTTAGTGCATGTTCACTTCCAGAACATCTGCCACTTTATTTTACCGAATATGCTTCGCCTACAAGCATTGCTCTAACCGTTATAACAAGCAATTTCTCAATAAAAATGTCAGCAATACAATATGTACGCGTTCCTCTAATTTATTTGCAAAGCAGTTGTAACCGATTATGAAACGCTGAGTTCACATCCGCGACACAAAATCGCTTAACCACGAATATGACACGATATGTAAAAAACCCAACCGACCTTAGGAGTTGTGCCTCACACAAAGAAGCCGAGATGCTTGCCGCATACATTTGACGAGGCGATTGCGTTGGGCAAATATTACGTAACAAGCCCCTCCAAAAATTCCTAGGAATCTCTGTGTTGCACCCCAAACAATCACAACTGGAAGACACGCGCGTTCACTGCTGGTCCAACAAAGGGACAGTTTAGATGCAACATCTGTCACCCCACCCCCCTTCTCACTTTTGAGCCCTAATATTTGGAATTGGCAGAAAGTTAGATGTGCAGATGAGATCAAGAAGTTTGCGGGGATAAATTGGTCACAGTTAGCACAGGACCGGGATAATTGGAGAATAATGGTAGAGGCCTTTGCCCTGTTGTGGGCGCAGATATGCTGCTGATGATGATTAGTGATTGGAATTTAGAGTCGAAGCATAAAGTTTGACAAGGACACATAAATAAAAGTGTTCACTTCCGGCCAATTACGCTTGAGTCAGCCTCGACAGACACCCTTCCCTGTAACAGTACACCCGGAAACGCGTTACGAAACTCGATACAACGACATGAGCGGAAGTCGAAATTCTGGCGACGTAAGTTGAAACACAGGCCCAAAGGATGTTGTTTCTGAAAAGAAGCAATTCGACGAGAGGTACCTTGTGGCGTAGGCACATTTCGCCAGTGAACGATTACATTATCGCAGTGAACCATCAGCTTAGCTTAAGCGCAGTAAGACGGTAGGAGGCTTTCCGTAAGATTTGCACTTGTATTGTAAAGAAGACCCTCAAGACAGACGGAATGCTGAAGTCAGCCTTTAGCTGTGGTTATTCCGGTTATAAAAGAAATCGTTCGTAAAGCAGCAGAAAGCTGCGCACTCGGATGACGGCCAGTACTCACTCGATGTTGCTGCTGTCCACAGGCCGCGAGTTGTCTGCTCCGCTGGCCCCAGCAGCTCGCCGAAGCGATATCACATCTGGGAAGTGTTTAAATAACGCAAGAAAGAAAGAGGTGATACGAGCCACGCGCTCAAGGGCGCCTATCAGAACGTGACTCCTGGCGTATTTTCTCTCCTGTAGCCGTCGGCACTTCAACTCGCCCCATACGTTGACTCCAGCTTCCTTTTTTTTCTCCCGCCGGTACAAATAGAAAGTATGAAAGGCACGCTCACAGACTGCCGACTCAGTGTAACTAGACTAACAATTATATATGGCATCAAGGTACGTCGGGCTTATCTAGCTGTTACTAAGAAATTTGTAGCATGCGTTCATGCATACGTGAGCAGCACCAGCATTCCTCGGATAAATTAGTCTACGTGCGAGGAATCCTCAGCGGCAAGTCATATTTCGTCCAGAAAATATTTCTTATGAGAGGAGATGGCGACGATAGCTGGGAAGCGGAAATTGCGAAAGGTTTCCAGTGAAATACATTTGCTGTGATATTGCACTCTTATAACAAAACCGAATGAGAGGGGTGTCACCAGAAACGACATATTTGTTTTATTGCTTATTCAATGTTCTCTTTTCCAAGTTTAATAGAATGTGAGGGCCCTGTAAGGTTCCAGCGCGGAGGTCAATGTACCGCAGCGCCAGCCTCCTTCCGCCGGCGCACATCCGACGACGGGCCGCCGCCAAAGGTCACCTGTACGCAAGGTGCGCGTGGAACAGGGAGAGGCGGTCGCATGGACAAACCCCTTTGGTGGGGTCAGAGTGCAGACGTCCGCCTGCACTGCGTGCACCCGTCGCAACGCGGATTGGGAAATCGCTACCCTCCCAAGGGGGCCGCTGGCAATTTGGCCGCCGAATACAGGGGGCCGCCGTGGAAGCGCTGTCTAGACGGTGCCCGTACAGGGACAAAAGGACGCGGCGCGCTTTCACCACCTTGGGTGGGTGACGCGCAATACATGCCTTGCCGTTTATTGTTTTTTAACCCGTCCTCTTCCCTCACCGAGGGTATTTATGTCGAGCCCGGCGAGAAGAAGGGTGTCTTTTGCTTTTGAACTTGCTGCACGTTCGTGGGGGACAGTCCCGCCTGCGGCTTCTTGACCCCGGCAGAGTTCTAAGCCCCACCGCGGGCTACTCTTTGCTCCCTTGTATATGTGCTATAAATATTCTTGTACATAAACTGCACATAGTTTGGATACCTGCGTCTGCCTCGTCCCTCACGGCGATACGAGAACATGCGGTCGCATTCCTGGATACGGAGAAGACCTGAAATTTACTGGCCCATTCCGTTCTGCAAACGTGGATAGCCAGCGAAGCTGCTAGCTGCCCAGTTGCTCTTTTCATAATTTCGGTTTCCGGTTACTACTTCGTGGCCAATCTTGCTGTGTCTTGCCTGCCGGTGGTGTCAACTTCAATTGCACCTTTCTCTGCCTGTGAGTTTGGCGTGGCCTTTAAGGCGGGGTCACACTCAGGCCGACACGATGGCGACGACACGAAGGCGACGCCGACGAGTTGCCACCCGTCGGCCAACTTCAGGTTTGTCAGACCGCCATGTCACACAGTGCTGACGGCGACACAAAGACGCCGGCCGATGGAAAATCTGGGTAGTGTGACCGAATCGCTGACCGAAGGCACCGACGAGGGCGGTCGGCCAACCGGTCGTGCGATGCGAATGGATAGAGAATCCATAACTGCCCCGGACAACATTCGTTTTTGTTAGTTTCAAAGTATAATATGCTTTGTAAAAGCCACGAAGCCCATAAACTAAACACTAGCGCCAATGCGATCCGTATTTTGGCTCAACGACGCTTTGGCCGTGAGGTTCGACGGCGTCGCTACCCAGGAATTGAAAACAGCATGGGCGTGTGTGACCGGCACACTTGTGGTAATATAATGTCAGCTACCTGCACAAAATTTACTGAAGGTAAGTTAGGTAATGAAGAAATAATTTCGGGCAAAGTTTTTAGCGTAAACCCTAAAACCAAAGTACGGCAAGTACTATTCCCCCAGTGTGAAATCGCAGTCGCAGCCGAGCACACATTTGCGATCGCTTTTGGGACCGAAGTAGGGGAGTTGATGGCGATCAGCTGTTGTGGTGCCTTCAGAGAACCTTACTGCAGAAGCGTTATTAAAAGTACATCAGTTTACCAGGCAAGAATTATCTCAAACAGTTATTAAACACCGATGTAAAACACGAAGGCCGGGCCTCCAGGTAGCTTACAGGTTATTTCGCAAGATATATCTTGGTGTAGTGGCGCCAGTGAGACAACACGAGCCCACGCGCCCGCACGAATCAATTCTGGAGCGTGGATCGGATTGATAAACCCGGAACTCAAGCTCGTAGTCTAGCACGTCAACCAACAAGCTGAACCGTTCCTTCCAGCAGCCATCCAGTGTATTGGCTCCTTTCACTCGGGGCGGTGGCTTGCCGCATCAGTTTCGGTTGAGTACGGCTCCCGCATCACCGGATTCTACAAGGAGATCGCGAGCGCGGTGGCTACACTGTCGATGCTGTTTTGGTTGGAGTGCCTGCTTGCCGTCAAGCCGCGGAATCGCCACTGGGATGTGGTAGCACCGAAACTACCGCCACCACTTTACCGCCAGCCTTTTGTCCCTCCGGATGGAGACGACATGTTCACGCGAGTTAGGCGATCGCCAATTCCAGCAGGAAACAAAGATTACATTCCCCGTCCGCGTCCTGTTGCCAGCCACAGCCCGTCAGCAGGAGCGGGGCTTCTTCATTCCATGGGGCGCAGACTTCCTATTGTGTGGAAAGCGGAAGTCTGTCGAACACGGTTTCCTCGACTGCAACAGGGCAATGATGAATTCCAACAGTGCTTAATAAAGAACCTCGTGTGGCGTGAAATGGACGGGCCTGAAGTTTCTATACGGGGTGGCGGAATATCCTGTTGTTCGTGAGTGCTTCCTCGCAATAGGCCTTCAATCCGCCTGGAAAGCTGAAGTAGATGCACTAGAGTGCGCCCTCCACCCACAGCCCACATGAAGGCATCTTCTGTGGAACGTGGAATGGAACATTAGGTTCTGACACGGAACTGCGAAGAAGGGTCGCCCGAGGCAGCTACGCACTTATTAAATACAAGACAAACGAGCAGAGGCGCAGACATGTAAACCTCTACGTCTATGAAAACATGTAGAGAGCTTAAAAAGGGTCAACGCATCTCTGTTCTCTGTGACAATTTCTGCTTACCTGTTTCATTTGCGCGAGATTGGCACCGGCTTAAGGCCCATGCATTTTTGTTTGTATTGCTCATTTATATCTGTTGTTGTCGGCGTCACAGTTCTCCCCCCTTTTTTAGCCTGGTGTTTTTCAAATAACCAATCGAGACACTTTGGGTACTGGATAGCAATGTCTACTCTTCCTTAGATCACGTTCACTTTCGTCGCTGTACGCTCACTATCACCTTATTACCAAAGTTGTAACCGACCACGTTTGAT